>PISX010001791.1:78239-182079 GCA_004024625.1 Mellivora capensis
GTTGTTTCCTGTCTTACTAATTCTGGTGTGAGGTGGTATCTCAATGTGGTTTTAATTTGAATCTCCCTGATGGCTAGTGATGATGCACATTTTTTCATGTGTCTGATAGCCATTTGTATGTCTTCATTGGAGAAGTGTCTGTTCATATCTTCTGCCCATTTTTTGATATGATTATCTGTTTTGTATGTGTTGAGTTTGAGAAGTTCTTTATAGATCCTGGATATCAGCCTTTTGTTTATACTGTCATTTGCAAATATCTTCTCCCATTCCATGGGTTGCCTCTTTGTTTTGTTGACTGTTTCCTTTGCTATGCAGAAGCAGATGCCCACTCTCACCACTCTTGTTCAACATAGTATTAGAAGTCCTAGCAACAGCAATCAGACAACAAAGAAATAAAAGGTATCCAAACTGGCAATGAAGAAGTCAAACTCTCTCTCTTCGCAGATGACATGATTCTTTATATGGAAAACCCAAAAGACTCCACCCCCAAACTACTAGAACTCATACAGAAATTCAGTAATGTGGCAGGATACAAAGTCAATGTATAGAAATCAGTGGCTTTCTTATACACTAACAATGAAAATACAGGAAGGGGAATTTCCTTTTTATTTGTTATTTATTTTTAACTTTTCTGTTATTGGTTGCTCTACAGATTTCAACATGTATACAGGACAAATTATTTTTTCATTGACCTCTCCCGTATAATGGAACCCTAAAATATTTAACCCTTTTTAACCTTCCCCCTTTTTTGCACATTTTTATCATGTATTTTAAGTCTACATATATAAAACACACAAGAAATTAATTTTATTTATATAGTAATGTTTATTCATGTTAGCCTCTTATTTAGCCTTTCTATTATTCTTCTTTCTTTCCTGCAATTCCATGTTCCCATATGGATTCTACAGTCACTTTCCTTCTGCCTTTAATACTTCTTTTATGATATTCTCCTGGCTATGAATTCTGATTTTGTTTGAAAACATCTTGGGTTTAAGCTTTGTGCAGTGTCAGTATCGTAACCAATGAGGTTTATCCGCGGCGCGATTATTGCTAATGGAAAACATCTTGGTTTTAATTTTATGGGGGTTGATTTTATTGGATATAAACAAATGGTTGGTTGGTTGGTTGGTGGGTAGTTATTTTCTTTGGTGTTTTAAAGAAGCTATTCCATTGTCTTCTCGCTTTTTTTGTATGTCTTAGAAAGTAAGCTATTACACCTTTGAGGTAATATGGGAATTTTTTCCTCTCTTTGTTGTATTTAAGATTTAGTCCTCAACTTTGTGTCTAGTAATTTTACTATTATATACCTACATTTGGTATTCTTGGATTGATTCTATGTTAAGTTTTCAGAGCTTCCTAAATTTGTAGGTTGATATTTTCCATTAGTTTTGGAAAACCTGTAGCCATTCTTTCTTTAAAGAGTTCTTATGCCCCATTATCTATTTTTCTGGAACTCCCAGTTATACTTACATTAGATGTTTAGAAGATTTTTTAGGGGTTCCTGGGTGGCTCAGTGGGTTAAAGCCTCTCTGCCTTCGGTCATGATCCCAGGGTCCTGGAATCAAGCCCCACATTGGGCTCTCTGCTTGGCAGGGATCCTGCTTCCTACTCTCTCTCTGCCTTCTTCTATGCCTACTTGTGATCTCTGTCTGTCAAATAAATAAATAATATCTTTAAAAAAAGAATATTTTTAGATTTTTAGACTCATATGTATCTTGTGCTTTTTTTAGATATTTTTAATTCTTTTTTTTTCTCTCTTATTTGGATACTTACGTTAGAAATGTCCTCTAATCTGCTAATCCTGTCTTGTGTTTATATTGATGTTAAAACTATTTGAAATTTTATGAAAGACATAACTTTCAAGAATTTTTTGAAAGACATAAAGTACCAAAACTAACTCAAGAAGAAGTCGATAATCTCAACATTTGTATATCTATTAAAGAAATTGAATTTGAAGTTAAGAATCTTACATAAAAGAAAACATCAGACCCGAATGGTTTCTCTGGTGAATTCTACCAAATCTTTAAGAAGATTTCTGTCTTACCAGACAGAAAGTAAAAGGAAAACCTTTTATGAGATCAGTATTTTCCCTGATATTAGTCAGACAATGACATTAAAAGAAAAGAAAAATATAGACCAAAAACCCTCATGAACATATATGCAGAAATCCTCAACAACACACTAGCAAATCAAATCTATCAGTATATAAAAATGAAAGTATATCATAATCAAATGGTCTCCTTCTAGAAATGCAATATAAGTTCATCTTACTGATGGAGTAAATAAGAAAAAGTATATTTCTTCTGTATGTCATTTCAATAAGTACAGAACAAGTATATAACAAAATCAAACTCTATTCTTGATAAACATTCTTAGTAAAATTGAGGTAGAAGGGAACTTTATGAACTAATGAAGAGTGTCTTTGAAAACCTACAGCTAACACTTTATACTTAATGGTGAAAGACTGAATATTTTCCCCTAAATTCAGAAACAAGGATGCCCTCTCTTAACATTCCTTTAACATCATACTGGGAGTTTTAGACAATGTAGGAAGATAAGAAAAAGAAAAGGGATACAGATTGGAAAATAAGGAAAAAATACCTTATATTTGCAGAGGATATGATTTTGCAGAAAATTCCACAGGATCTCCAGAAAGGCTCCCAGAACTAATAAGTGAGGTTAGCAAGGTCACAAAATATGAAGAAAGTCAACTTTTTCCTATATATCGGAAATGAATAGTTGGAATTTTAGATTAGGAAATCCAGACCATTTATAGTAGCACCTGAAATTGAAGTCCTTAGGTATAATCCTAACAAAATATGTGCAGCATTTGCATTCTGAGAACTACAAAATGCTGTTGGAAGCAATCAAAGAAGATAGAAATAAATGAAGAACTACACCATGTTCACAGATTGGAGGACTCCATATGAAGATGCCAGTTTTCCCCAATTTGATCTCTAGATTCAGTGCAATCATAATTAAAACCCTATCAAACTTTTTTAATAGAAATTGACAAGCTGATTCTAAAATGTATATGGAAGGAGCAAAGGAAATTGAGAATTCTGAAAATGAACAAAGTTGGAGGACCCTCTGCCTAATTTTAAGACTTACTATAAAGCACAACAATGAAGACATTGTGTTGTTGACTAGACAATAGACAAATATGTCTAAGGAATAGAATAGATACCCCAGAGATAGACCCACATCAATACTGTCTACTGAGTTTTGACAAAAGTACAAAGTCAATTAAAGACTTTGCATTTGTTGTCTTTTCAATGCATGGTTCTGGATCTTTAAAAATGCACATTTAAAAATAGATTATAGACCTAAAACATAGTAGAAAAATCTATTTAATTTATATTTGTAACTTACTTTAAGATATGACAGCAAACCCATGATCCATAAAAAATTTGATAAAGTGAACTTGGTTAAAAATAAAAATTTTTGATGTATGAAAGACAATGTTAAAAGAATAGAATGACAAAAAAAAAAGAATAGAATGACAAGTCATAGTCTGGATTAAAATATTTGCAAATCACAAATATAATTAAGGATTTTTATCCAGAATTTAAAAAAAAAAATCCTCTTCAAACTCAATTGCAAGAAAATAAAAAACCCAAATAAAAATGGGCAATATATCTGAACAGACATTTCACCACATAAACATGAAAAGATGCTCAATAATCATTATAGAAATTCAAATTAAAACAGCAATGAGATATCACTGCTACCTATTAGAATTGCTAAACAGAAACAAAAACCCCCAAAAAAACTTGTTAGTAAATGCTGTGAAGGATATGGATCAATAGGAATTCTCATTCAGTGCTGGTGGGATAGCCACAAGACAGCTTGGCAGTTTTGTATAAGGTTAAATACACTTATCATACAACCCAGCAATCCTACTCTTAAGTATTTATCCAAATGAACTGAAAACTTATGTTCACAGAAAAACTTGTACATGAATGTTTATAGTAAGTATATTTGTAATTGCCCAAAATTAGATGCAACCAATATACTCGTCAAAGACAAATGAAGGTCAAATAATGGTATAGCCGTTCAATGGACTATAACTCATCAATGAAAAAGAGTGAGCTATAGGGGTACTGGATGGCCCTCAGTTAAGTGTCCAACTCTTGATGTTGGTTCAGGTCATGATCCTCAGAGTCATGGGATCAAACCCTGCATCAGGCTCTGTGCTCAGTGAGGAATCTTTTTGATATTGACTCTCTCCCTTTCTGCTTGCCCCTCCCCCCTCTCTAAAATAATACATCTTTTTTTAAAAATGTGAGCTATAAATTCATACAACCACATGGTTAGCCTTAAATTCAGTTTGCTAAATGAAAGAAGTTAGAACTCCAAAGATACATATTGTATGATTTTATTTATATGACATTGCTGAAATAGCAAAGTATAGGAGAGGCATGAGAGGTTGACTACAAAGAAACCAGGATCACAGAGAGATTTTTAGGGTGTTGGAGCTGATAGGTACTGAAGTTGTTGACATGTGACTTTATGCATTTGTCAAAACTACCGGAAATGTACATCAGAGAGAGAAAACTTTACTGAATGAAAAATAAAAGAAAAAACATCAAGTGTGATGTTGGGCTTCTGAGGATTTAATGCAGATTATACCAAATGGATCTAAAAGTACTAAAAATACAAGATATAGCTATAAATTAGCTTACCTAAATAACTTTGGAGTATAGGGTTTTGGTTGGATACTGTGAGGATAAAGACAAAAAGAACTATTTAATCACTATATTCTTTTGCAGGGATTTGCAAACATTTTCTGCAACGAGCCAGAGAGTAAATTTTTTTTTAAGATTTTATTTATTTATTTGACAGAGAGAGAGGGAGCACAAGTGGGGGGGAGTGGGGGAGGGAGAAGCAGGCTTCCCGCTGAGTGGGGAGCCCAATGTGGGGCTTAATCATGGGACCCCGGGACCCTGGGATCATGACCTGAGCTGAAGGCAGACACTTAACAACTGAGCCACCCAGGTGCCCCAGGAGTAAATATTTATTGTGCCATAGGGTCCCTGTCATACTACTCAGATCTGCTGTTATAGCACTAAAGCAGACATATACAATAGGTAAAGAGATTAGTATGTCTATATTCCAAGTAAACTTTATCCATATGCACTAAAATATGAATTTCATGTTATTTTCATGAAACCTTTTCCCCCCATCTTTTAAATGTAAAGATAAAAATTACTTTTACATATCAGGCCTTACCAAAGGGCCAGAATTACCATGGGAGTTGAAGTTTGCCAACCCCTGCTCTAATAGCTAAGTGTGTTTCATACAGGGGTATGGATTAGCAATTCTAAAAATACTTTACATTTATATGAGAGTTGAACAAATAAGTAAAGAAGTCATAGATAAATACAACCAGGTTTTTCACTGTCAGAAAAGACATTTGACAAGGTGAACCCTATGATGTTAGAATAGTGTCTAAAGTAACAGTTTAATTCATGTTTATTTTAATATGCATATAGATAGATTGACTCAAATATAGATATGAGTGTATTTGGGTTAGTACACATCCATATTTCCTACTTTTGTCCTCCACAAGGGCCTAAAAGGAATGACAATCCAGTAGCAATGAGCACACCCAGCTCCCAGATCTTGGTTTCTAAATACCTGTATTCAGTAAAAGTTGCCAGGACTCTTGGAGCAGTAGCTGATTCTGGGGCTGGGGCAGGCAAAACATAGATTAGGACAGAAGAACATCTTATAGTATGGAAAGTGAAGAATCACTTAAAAGAAAAAAAAAGGAGTGAGGAGGACAGGGGTATATCAAAAGAACACAGGAGCCAATCTGAAGTCCCAATGGCCATTGCTGGAATAATTTGAGCAACAAAATAAATAGGAATATTTGGATTATAACCCAAAAAATAAAATAAAGTCCATGAGTACATATTGATATAAGTGAAACAATGAATGACTAAGGAGGAGAATGGACACATCTTCCTTATAGGAGAATTGTAAATAATAATTGTGGATATGGCCCCTTCCATGAGGTAGAGCTTAATTCTTCCTCCCTCCAGTGTGGGCTAGACTTAGTGATTTGTTTCTGTTGAATAGAACATGGAGAAATTGTAACTTGAGAAATCTGGCAGACACCACCTTTACAAAGTGGTCAAGGTTAACATCACTAATGATAACTCATGATGACATCCTATGTTCCTTGATATCAGGTGATATGAAGGGCACTGCTCAGTGACATTGTTTCCCAAAGCCCATAACTCTAGTCAAACATGAAAAAATATCAGACAAAATCAAATTTTAAAACTTTATACATAATACCTGACTGGTATTCTTCCAAACCGTCAAGGTCATGAGAGAAGGAAGGACAGAAACTTGTCACAGATTGGAGGAGACTGAGGAGAAATGATCTAAAAGCACCATGGTATCCTCTATTGTATCCCAGAGTAGAGGTGCATTACTGGAAAAACTAGTGTACTCCAAGTAAAATCTACAATGTAGCTAGTTACTGTACTACTGTTGATTTCTTTGTTTTGCAAAATGAACTGTGGCTATATAAGATGTTAATATTGAGAACATGGGTGAAGGGTGAAGTTCCTGTGTACAAGAACTCTTTTCTCTTTGCAACTGTTTTGTAAATCTAAATATTCAAAAATAAAAAGTTAAACTACTGTTGACCTTTAAACAATACAGAGTTTAGAGGGTCCACACCCCCCTTGCACAGAAATCTGCATATAACTTTTGACCCCCCCAAAACTTAACTACTGATAGCCTACTGTTGGCCAGAAGTCTAACCAATAACATAAAACTGTCAATTAACACATTTTGTGTATGTACTATATACTGTATTCTTACAATGAAGTAAGCTAGAGAAAAGAAAATGTTATTAAGAAAATCATAAGGGAGAGGAAATATTTTTATAGTACTGTAAAAAATCTGCATTATAAGTGGATGGACCACTCAGCTTAAACTCTTGTTCAAGGTCAACCATTCTAAGTTCTTAATTTCAGCTCTTTGGGCTTTTAACCGAAAGCTGATGTGATTATAGGCTCCTTTCCTCCCATAGCATACTATGTATGATTCTTCTTAGGCAACACAGCAGAAAATCCCTTCTGCTTTTCAAATACTTTCTGCTTAGCTTTTTGTCCCTTCACCCTGCACTGATTCAGACATTCTGCAAGTATCTTAAGGGAACAGTTAACTCAGTTTTGTACCCATCATGTCTCATTGGATTTTGACCTCTCAGGTTTTTATTTTGTACATCTAGCATAGTGAGACTGCCAAAACCCTACTGATTTCTCTGTCTTCCAGCAGTGGACCTGTGGTTGAACAAAGCATAGATTCCCAACATTTTATTCTATGCTGAACACACAAGACCTTTAATTCACCTATTCCCTTACAAACCTTTAGGTCTCTTACAGACCTTTAATTCACCTATTCTCTCAGAAATTTGGCACCACTTGTACTACTGTTTAAGCAGCTTCCTTGTGCCTTTAAACAAAAACAAACTACACACATACGCACACACACACACACCAAACACATACATACATGAATGCAGTTGGCTTAAACTGGGCACTAATCTCAGTATCTTAAATTGGTTTACACTAAGAGTAGCCTGAACACAGGCTATTAAAATTAGTCATATTTTTCTGCCTATTTTAATTCATATATATTGCCTATGTTAATTCATATATATTGAACATTCTCCTCCATATATCTGCATGCTCTGTATCTGGCACTATGCACAGCACTGGAGATTTTTGCATGTAGCAAATTTCCTGCCCACAAGGAACTTATATAATCCAATGATTATTTAATAAACCAGCAAATAAATATAAAAGAGTAAAAAAAAACAGTGTGGCACAGTATATGATTAAATATAAGAATAGAAAGAATAGTAATGGACATTGGGAAGGGTATGTGCTAAGGTTAGTGCTGTGAAGTGTGTAAACCTGGCGATTCACAGACATGTACCCCTGGGGATAAAAATACATTATATGTTTATAAAAAATTTAAAAATTAAATAAAAAAATAATTAAAAAAAGAATAGAAAGCATAAACAAGTAAAGCCATTGTTTTTCCAGAGAAAAACAAATTGATTACATAGAAATAATAACTGTTCATTAAATGTTGACTGCATCCCTGGAACTCTGTATATGTTACTCCATTTTATCATTGCAATAATCTTATAAAGTAATTACTATTAAGGAGTACTATTTTAAAGATGAACTCTCAGAAAAGTTAAGTGGCTTGTATAAGGTCATGTAGATACTTAAGATTTGAATCTAGGTTAATACTTTTTTTCATTTCAGCATGTTTTTATTGAGTTTTTTTTGTTTGCTTTTTTCATTTAAATTCAATTAGCCAATATATAATACATCATTAGTTTCAGATGTAGTGTTCAATAATTCATCAGTTGTACATAACACCCAGTGCTCATATACTCACATCACGTGCCCTTTTTACTCTCTGATCTTAACCACTAAGCTCTACAGAAATAAACACAAAAAGTACAATCTGATACACATAAGTTAGATAATATAAATGCCCAAACATAAACGTGGAAACATGCAAACATAAGATCCATCAACAGAATACATGCTCAGAAACAGAAATGAATACTAATATACTAGAAATAGACAATGTTATTTGCACACTCAAACACACTCTCTGGACACAGGTCAGATCAAAGTACAGGTTGGTCCTCCTTGAAGGATGCTTATAGACAAAGACATATAATCTTAAATATAAATACCAGGGTTTTAAAAATTTACTTTCTACTTCACAAAGAATTTTACAAACTTTACTTCACAAAGATTTTATTTAAATATCAACCTATTCTGGGACAGCAAAAAAGTCCTTTATGAATCATTAAACATTTAACTAATACGGAAGAGAATAAAACATAATGTGTCAAAAGTTTAATAATCATTAAACAATGAAGAGAACCCATTTCAAACAAGTTAATGAAAGTCAGTGATCAGGAAAGATTGAGTTGAAAATAAAATCCAAGTGAAAAGGGAGCAAATGATTTTCACTTTTATTCAAGAAAATGTAAGATCACTTCAGTGAAAACCCCAATCCTTTTTCTATTATGACTAAATCCCAGACACTAGTGCCTCTGGCAGAAATAAGGAAATAGAGGGAAACACAGACTATAGAATAGGCAGGGTAAATAGAAAACAGTAAATTTATACCCAACCATATCAGTTAGGTACATTAAATACAAACAGTATAAACATTATAATTGAATACAATGATTGTTATGTTGAGTAAAAATGTCAATATATGCTTATTTCAAAATACCTCTTAAATAGAAACAAATCTTGAGTCACGCTTTGTCTTTCATCAGTAAGCACATAATGCCTGATTAGTTCATATTCTCTCTTTCTCACTCTCTTGCTCTATGTAGCAATTATTTTTTGCCTAGATGCTTTAAATAGCAGAAATAAGAATAAATGTGACTTAATCCTACCAGCCTATCCTATATAGAAATGCATGTTTTTAGGTAAAACTCCTTGTGGAAATAATCCAGGTAAAGCAGAAGGTCCTTATTGAGCCAGATCATGGAAAACCAGGCTAAGATGTGTAGACTTTATCCTGTAATCCAGGAATCATGAATGCAGATGCATTCAAGGTGATAAAATCAGAATATAATCCAAGTCCTCATTTGCTGTGGTAACAAAATGATCTCAGAACAAAAATAAGCTACCATTGAAGATACAATTATTGAAGACAGTTAAAGAATTTTTTCTCCTTTCCATTTTTTCATAACTATACTCAGCTACCTTTTCAGAGCATATACCATTATAATATTCTATAATACTATACACTCTCCTTTATATTCTTCATTTAAAGTTCTACGTATAAATACCTAATGTTTGCTATTTTTATGTCAATGTCTTCTCCAATCATTTCAGTTGTCTGAAGCTCTTTCCCTAATAGATTCCTAAGGAGGCTCATGGGACAAATATTCCCTGAGTTGCATGAAGATGATATTTTATCTGTAGTCTTTGTACCTGAAAGTTACTTTGGCTGGATATAAAAATCCTTGGCTTGGGGCGCCTGGGTGGCTCAGTTGGTTAAGCCACTGCCTTCGGCTCAGGTCATGATCTCAGGGTCCTGGGATCGAGCCCCACATCGGGCTCTCTGCTCAGCAGGGAGCCTGCTTCCCCCTCTCTCTCCGCCTGCCTCTCTGCCTACTTGTGATCTCTGTCTGTCAAATAAATAAACAAAATCTTAAAAAAATAATCCTTGGCTTATATTTTCTTTATTTTAAGTATGTTACTTGGTTTTGACACAGAATGTTGCTGTCAAAATCTGTTTAAAATCCAGTATTCTTTCCCTTGTGAATGACTTGCTCTTTTAGCTTGGAAATCCAATTGTGGTGTTTTTTCCCCCTTCCTTTTTGAAGTTTGCTAATAATGCCAGAATGCATCATGTGTTGATTATTCTGGATTGACTTTTTCACCAATGTATGTCATGTGTCCATTATTTTATGAATATTGTCTTTTTTTATTTCTTAATTAAATTTTCCTTTTTCAATTTAAATTTTATTTCATTAACATAAAGTACAATATTGGTTTTTGGAGTAGAAGTCAGTGATTCATCACTTGAACACTCAACGTCCAGTGCTCATCACAATTGCCCTCTTTAATTCCTATCACTCATCTAGCCCATCCTCCACTCACCTCCCTCTATCAACCCTCTTTGTTCCCTATCATTAAGAGTACCTTATGGCTGGTTTCTCTCTGTCCTTCCCACCCCCCTCCCATAGGTTCATCTGTTTTCTTTCATAAATTCCAAATATAGTGAGATCATATGGTATTTGTCTTTATCTGATTGACTGATTTCACTTAGCATAATACACTCTAGCTCCACCCATGTTGTTGCAAATGGCAAGATTTCATTCTTTTTGATGGATGAGAAATATATATGTGTGTGTATACATATATATATATACACATACACACATATATTCTTCTTTATCCATATCTTCTTATCCATTCATCCATCGATGGACATTTGGACTCTTTATGTAGTTTGGCTATTTTTGATAATGCTGCTATAATACATCAGGATGCACGTGCATGTACTCCTTTGGATCTGTATTTTTATATCCTTTGCGTAAATACCTAGTAGTGCAATTGCTGGATCATAGGGTGGTTCTATTTTTAACTTTTTGAAGAACATTCATACTGTTTTCCACATTGGCTTCACCTGTTTGTATTTCAACAGTGTAAGAGGTTTCCTCTTCCTCCACATCCTCACCAACAACTGTTGTTTCTTTTGTTGTTAATTTTAGCCATTCAGACAGGTGTGGTGTGGTATCTCATTGTGGTTTTGATTTGTATTTCCTCATGATGAGTGATGTTGAGCATCTTTTCACACATCTGTTAGGCACCTGGATGTCTTCTTTGGAAAAGTGTCTATTCATGTCCCATGCCCATTTCTTAACTGGATTATTTGTTTTTTGAATATTGAGTTTGATAAGTTCTTTATAGATTTTGGATAATAACCCTGTATCAGATATGTTGTTTGCAAATATCTTCTTGCATTCCATAGCCTTCCTTTTAGTTTTGTTGATTGGTTCCTTTGCTGTGCAGAAGCTTTTTATCTTGATGTTCATTTTTGCTTTTGTTTCCCCTGCCTCTGGAAATGTGTCTAGGAAGAAGTTGCTACAGCTGAGTTCAAAGAGGTTTCTGTCTGTGTTCTCCTCTAGGATTTTGATAGATTCCTATCTCACATTTAGGTCTTTCATCCATTTTGAATTTACTTTTGTGTGTGGTGTAAGAAAGTGGTCCAGTTTTATTCTTCTCCATGTTGCTGTCCAGTTTTCCCAATACCATTTTTGGTATTTGGGAAAATTTGTTGAAGAGACTTTCTTCCATTGGATATTCTTTCCTGATTTGTTGAAGAATAGTTGACCATATAGTCCAGCTCCAATTCTGGGTTTTCAGTTCTGTTCAGTTGAACAATGTATCTCTTTTTGTGCCAGTACCATACTGTCTTAATGACTACAGCTGTATAATATAGCTTGAAATCCAGAATCATGATCTCTCTAGGTTTATTTTTCTTTTTTAGGATTTTTTTTTAACTATTTGGGGTCTTTTGTGGTTCTATACAAATTTTAGGATTGATTGTTCTAGCTCTATGGAAAATGCTGGTATTTTGATAAGGATTGCATTTTTTGTATAGATTGCTTTGAGTAGTACAGACATTTTAACAATGTTTGTTTTTCCAGTCCATGAGCATGGAGTGCTTTTCTGATTTTTTGTGTCCTCTTTAATTTCTTTTATAAGTGTTCTGTAGTTTTGAGAGTACCTATTTTTACCTCTTTAGTTAGGTTTATTCATAGGAATCTTACTGTTTTTGGTGCAATTACAAGTGGGGTAAATTCTTGATTTCTTTTTCTGCTGCTTCATTATTAGTGTATAGAAAGTCAACAGATCTCTGCACATTGATTTCATATCCTGCAACATTGCTGAATTCATGTATTAGTTCTAGCAATGCTTTGGTGGAGTCTTTAAGATTTTCTACAGAGAGTATCATTTCTTCTGCCAATAATGAAAGTTTGACTTCTTCCTTGCTGATTTGGATACCTTTTATTTATTTTCTTTCTGACTGTTGAGGCTAAGACTTCTAGTACCATGTTAAATAGTAATGGTGAGAGTAGACATCCTTGTCTTGTTCCTGACCATGGAGGAAAAGCTTTCAGATTTTCCCCATTGAGGATGATATTAGCTGTGGGTCTTTTGTGTATGGCTTTTATGATGTTGAATTATGTTTCTTCTACACTTACTGTGTTGAGGGTTTTTATCAAGAATAGATGCTGTATTTTATCAAATGCTTTTTCTGCATTTATTGACAAGATCATATGGTTTTTTTCTTTTCTTTTATTAATGTGGTATATCACATTGATTGATTTGTGAATATTGAACCAATCCTGCAGTCCAGGAATAAATCCCACTTGATTGTGGTGCGTAATTTTTTAATGTACTGTTGAATTTGATTTGCTAGTATTTTACTGAGAATTTTTGCATCCATCTGCATCAGGTATATTGACCTATAATTCTCCTTTTTAAGTGGGGTCTTTGTGGAATCCAGGTAATGCTGGCCTCTTAGAATGACTTTGGAAGTTTTCCTACCATTTCTATTTTTTTGAACAGCTTGAGAAGAATCGGTATTAATTTTTCTTTAAATGTTGTAGGGTTCCCTTGGGAAGCCATCTGGCCCAGGATTTTTGTTTGTTGGGAGATTTTTGGTTATTGATTCAATTTTTTTCGGGTTATAGTTCTGTTCAAATTTTCTATTTCTTCCTGTTTCAGTTTGGTAATTTATAAGTTTCTAGGAATTTGTCTGTTTCTTCCAGATTGCCCAGTTTGTTGGCATATAATTTTTCATAGTATTCTCTTACAGTTGTTTGAATTTCTGCGGTACTGGTTATGATCCCTCCTCTTTCATTTGTGATTTTATCTATTTGGACCCTTTATCTTTTGGTAAGTCTGGCTAAGGGCTTATGAACTTTATTAATTCTTTTGAAGAACCAGCTCTTAGCGTCATTGATCTGTTCTTCTGGGGGTTTTGTTTGTTTCTGTATCATTTATTTCTGTTCTAATGTTTATTATTTCCTTCTTCTGCTGGCTTTAGGCTTTATTTGCAGTTCCTTTTCTAGCTCCATTAAGTGTAGTGTTAGGTTGTATATTTGAGACTTTTCTTGCTTCTTGAGATAAGCCTGTATTGCAATATACTTCCCTCTTGGGACTGCCTTTACTGCATCCCAAAGGTCTTGGACTGTCATGTTTTCATTTGCTTCCATGTGTTTTTTTTATTATTATTTCTTCTTTAATTTTGTGGTTAAACCATTCATTCTTTAGTAAGATTTTCTTTAACCTCATGTATTTGAGGTTTCTCCAAATTTTTTCTTGTGATTCAAGTTTCATTGTGTTGTGGTCTGAAAATATGCATGGTATGATCTTGATCTTTTCATACTTGTTGAGGGCTGATTTGTGATCCAGTATGTGATCTGTTCTGGAGAATGTTCCATGTGCACCCCAAAAGAATGTGTACTCTACTCCTTTAGGATGAAATGCTCTGAATATATCTGTTAAGTCCATCTGATCCATTGTGTCATTCAAAGTCATTGTTTCCTTATTGGTTTTCTGTTAGATTATCTGTCCATTGCTGTAAATGGGCTGTTAAAGTCCTCTGCTTTTATTGTATTATTATTAGTGAGTTTTCTTTATGTTTATTATTAATTGATTTATATATTTGGGTGCTCCCAAGTTGGGAGCACAACTATAATTATTAGATGTTCTTGATGGATAGATCCCTTAATTATGATAAAATGCCCTTCTTTATCTGTTACACTCTGTTTTATAATCAAGTTTGTCTGATATAAGTATGGCCATTCCAGCTTTCTTTTTATGTCCTTTAGCATGAAAGTTGGTTCTTCTTCCTCTTACTTTCAACCTGCAGGTGCCTTAGGTGTAAAATGAGTCTCTTTTTTACATCTCAGTTAAAAGGTGGCTCAGTTATTAAGTGTCTGCCTTCAATTCAGGTCATGATCCCAGGGTGCTGGGATTGAGCCCCACATTGGGCTCCCTGCTCGATGGGAAGCCTGCTTCTCCCTCTCCCATCCTCCCTGCTTGGATTCCTTCTCTCACTACCTTTCTGTCAAATAAAATCTTTAAAATAAGATAAAATAAAATAATAAAATAGTCTCTTATAGACAGCATTTAGATGGATCTTTTTTTTAATCCATTCAGATATCCTGTGTCTTTTGATTGGAGCATTTAGTCCATTTACATTAAGAGTAATTATTGAAAGGTATGAATTTAGTGTCATTGTGTTACCTGTAAAGTTGGTGTTTCTGATGGTGGTCTGTGGTCCTTTCTAGTCTTTGTTGCTTTTGGTCTTTTTTCCCACTAAAAAAGTCCCCCTTAATATTTCTATAGGGATAGTTTAGTGAGTATGATCTCTCTTCATTTTGTTGGGTTTTTTTGTTTGTTTTTTTTTGTTTTTGTTTTTGTTTTTTTTCTGGGAAACTCACTCTCTTTCCTATTCCGAATGACAGCCTTTCTGGATAAAGTATTCTTGGCTGCATATTTTTCCCTTTCAACACATTGAATATATCCTACCACCTTCTTTCAGCTATAATTTGCTCAAATAAAACTTCCGCCCCTTTTCCTCTATTTTCATCTTCTGGGACTCCTATTATATGAATGTTTTTCCATTTTAATAAGTCTCTGAGTTCCCTAAATCTACCTTCATGATCCATTACCTTTGTTTTCCCCTCTTTTTAGCTTCCTTATTTTCCATAATTTATCTTCTGTAGCACTGATTTGTTCCTTCGCTTTGTCCATCCTCATTTTTATGGCATCCATTTGGTTTGCACTTCAGTTATAACATTTTTAATTTGCGGCTGAGTAGATTTTAGTTACTTATCTCTGTAGTAAGAGATTCTCTCCTGTCTATGTGCTTTTCAAGCCCAGTTAGATCCTTATACTTGTTGTTTTAAATTCTTTTAAATTTATATTTTTTTTAACTCTTGGGGTAATAGATGGCTACAAGTGATTTTTTGCCTCCTGGTATTTTCACCTCTGTGTAGTTTCTTCCCACAATATGTGAATAGGACTGATCTGTGCAAACAACAGACTATTGAAGAAATAACAGTGTATGACTTCTGAGGCTAGATCAAAAAGACATTAAAGCTACTTTTCTTGTTCTCTCGTAAGATCATTTACTCTTGGGAAGACAAATTGTCTGGCCATGAAGACATAGGTAACATATTTTCCATCTGTTTTGAAAGCATGACTTTTCTGGCATGCTTCCATTGAGGGCTTCTTATTTGGTCTCCCCCCCCCACTTTTTATGAAATTTAACCCATTTATGATGAGTACTTTATAAAAAATTTTTTCTGAACTTTTAGAAAGGGACATAGGATTTAGATTAATTTTTCTAAATGTGTAGTTTGAGAGCTCTTTTTTCTGTCTTCCTCATTTGTTCAAAAGTATGGCAGCTTAGTTTCTGATATTCCCTGCCTTTCGTTTTCTACCCAGTTCTTATATAGAAAATTTCTTTCCTTTGTTTTTATTTTCCTGTTCAATTTATATATTTTTAAAAGATTTTATTTATTTATTTATTTATTTATTTATTTATTTGACAGATCACAAATAGACAGATAAGCAGGGTTGGGGGGGGAAGCAGGCTCCCCACCAAGTGGAGAGCCTGACAAGCCTGATCCCAGGACCACAGGACCATGACTCGAGCTGAAGGCAGGGGCTTTAACCCACTGAGCCACCCAGGCTCCCCGAATTCTTTTTCCAGATGTTTACACTCAGTGTAGAGTTTTATCTTGGAAGATGACTTTGGTGTGTTAGTTTTGAGTTAACAGTTCCCAGACTGCTCCAGCTTCTTCAGAATTTATTATAAATCCTTTGTATTCATCATTAGGAGAGTGGGAAAACCTCTTCCAGTTTCAGTTTCTGAACTGGCCCACCAAGCTTTTGAGTGAATACTTTTTTGTTACTTTGAACTTACTTGGTTTATCAGATGCTTCAGTGTTTTCCTCTGATTCATCCTCCACAGATAGTGTTACCTTCTCGTGTACCTACTGGGGGTTTATGAATGTCTCCTGATATTTTGGAGTTCATGCGAATACCTTGTCTCTTAATTTTCTTGCAGATGTTTCCCATGGATTTTTTAATACTGCTATTCTAGATAATTTTTAAAAATTTTATTTCAGTATAATTACTTTAATAAATTTTACAGCACAGTGAGTTTTCAAAAAGTGAACCCATGGATGAACAGCATCCAGGTCAGAGACATGACATTACCAACACCCAAGAAATGCCCCTGGTGCCTCTCTTCAGTCACTACACCACCTACCTTCTAATATCTAACAACATATAGATAAGTTTTATGTGTTTTTGAACTATTTCATAAATGGAATCATGTATTCACCCTTTTGTATTTAGTTTCTTTTGCTGATCATTGTGTTTGTGACATGCATGTGCTTCATTTTTATAATCATATAGTGGTAATCAGTAAGCTATAGTCCACAGACAAATTCCAGACTTTTAAATTTTAAATAAAGTTTTATTGGAACATGAATTAGACCCATTTGTTGATATGTTACCTATGGCTGTTCTCAAGTTACAACAGCAGAGATGAGCAATTGTGACAAAGAACAAATAACTTGCAAAGCTGAACATATACAGTATTTGGCCCTTCAAAGAATAGTTTGCCAACCTTTGCTTTATAGTATTCCAGTAAGAATAGGAAAATTTATCAGTTAATTCTTTTTATTTGGGGCTAATACTAATAGTAATGCTATCAATATTATTATATATGTTCTGTGATGAACATATATATGTATTCCTGTTGGATATATACCTAATATGAAATTGCTGGTCATAAGAAGGAATGTAGAATATACTGCCAAAAAGTTTTTTCAAAGTGTTCCAGTATCAGTGGTTGGGAGTTCTAGTTTTCTATAGCCTTGCTAACACACTGTATTTTGGGGGTTTTATTTCACCATTATGGGTATTCCAGAGGCTTTGTATATTCTGAAACTGTGTTATTGGATGCATACAGGTTTAAACTGTGGTGGGAGTTTTTTTTCTGGTTAATTGACCTTTTTGTCATTGTGAAATGTCTTTACCTCTAGGAAAGCTTCTTGCCTTCAAATATAGTTTGTCTGATATTATAATAGGCATATCAACTTTCTTTTGGTTAGTGTCAATTGGTACTTTTCATTCTTTTACTTTTACCCCTTATGTGTCTTTATATTTGAGATGTGTGTCTTATGTAGTTAGGCTTTGTATTATTGAGTTTTTATTTACTGCAATCATTTAATTACTGATATTCTGATGGATCTGTTCACGTTTGTTTTTTAAATCTCCTGCATGTCTCCTTTGACATGCAGTGTGTACAGTATGTGACAGTACTCCAGCTACATTACTCCACTCTTTTACCACCATCAAAAACTTTGTTGGTTTTCTATGTCACAGCAATGACCCTTGTTCTAATAGAAGCTCTGGTTCTTAGCATCTAGCCCATCTTCAGGATATGCAAACACTTTGAGGAAAAATGGCTGTGCAGATCATCATTATTTTTATTCCCTCTCCTCCCTCTTTTAACTCGTAGGGTATGCATTTGCTTATTATTATTTTAATGTTGCCCTATAAAATACATGTATCCTCTGTTATAATCTAAGACACTTTTTTCTTTACCAGTTTTTTGATAATGCTAGAATTTTAGAACACTTATACTCCATTTAAACTCCTTTCTTTTTTAAAGTTATTGTGATACATTTTATTTCTGCTTGTATTTTGGATTCCATAATGCATTGATACTATTGTTTCATATAATAATATTTATTTGTATTTGCCTACATATTTTGTATAGTAATATTTACATTTGCTTACATATTCATCTTTTTTGATGCTTTTTAGTTTTTCAGTTTCTTTTCATTTTAGATCATTTCCCATTTGCCTGAAGAATTTCCTTTAGTGTTTTGTTGTTGTTGTTGAGGTTTGCTAAAGGTCTGCTATTTTTTTGTTGAGGTCTGTTTTCATTTTTATTTACTTATTTTTATTACTTAGGTGTTTATTTATATATCCATAAATCTATGAAGAATTTTTCCTCTCTGGATATAAATGTATATGTTAGCAGATGTTTTTCTTCCTGTACTTTAAACATATCATTTTGTTATCTTATAACTTCCATTATTTCCTTGATAAGCCTATTGTCAGTCTTAACCCTTTTTGCTTATAATGTCTTTTATCTCTGGCTTCTTTTAGTATATTCTCTTGTCCTTAGTTTTAAAAGATTTGGTTTTATATATTTTTTAAAAGATCTTATTTATTTATTTGACAGACAGAGATCACGAGTAGGCAGAGAGGCAAGCAGAGCAGGGGGGGTGGGGCGCAGGCTCCCTGCCGAGCAGAGAGTCCAATGCAGGGCTTGATTCTGAGCCCGATGCAGGACTCAATTCCAGGACCCTGAGATCATGACCTAGCTGAAGGCAGAGGCTTAACCCACTGAGCCACCCAGGCACCCCTGATTTTATGTATTAACCCTGCCCAGAGTTTCTTGAATCTGTGAATTCATTACTTAAATTAATTTAGGGAATTCCAGCCCTTTATTTCTTCAAATAGGCTATATTGACTATACCTTTATTCCTTCCTTCTTGGGTGTCCAATTTCAACTATTAGACCTTTTGATTATCTCCCATAGTTTCTTGCACTTCTTTCTGTATTTATCTTTCTATTTTCTCTTTTACTAAAATTTCCTAAGAACCTATATTCTACTTCACTGATCTGGTCTTCTACTGTTTCCAATATACTGTTAAACACATCTATTAAGTTCTTTACTTCTGGGGCGCCTGGGTGGCTCGGTGAGTTAAAGCCTCTGCCTTAGGCTCAGTTCATGATCCCAGAGTCCTGGGATCGAGCCCCGCATTGGGCTCTCTGCTCAGCAGGGAGCCTGCTTCCCTTCCCCTCTCTCTGCCTGCCTCTCTGCCTACCTGTGATCTCTATCTGTCAGATAAGTAAGTAAAATCTTTAAAAAAAAAAAAAAGTTATTTACTTCTATTTAATATTTAGATTTAAAATGTCTCTTTGATTAATTCTTATAAATACCAGTGTTTCTGGAAAACCTTAACCTTTATTTTGTCCAACTTTTCATCTATTTTCTTGAAGATACTGATCATAGTTAAAGTGCTTATCTCCTAATTCTGATACCTGGGTTACACTTGTGATCTGCTTCTTATGTCTTTTTCACTCTTGCGTGCTGTCCTGACTATACTGTCCTGATTATAGCATTTATTTCATAATTAAATTCCATACATTATTTCTAAAAGAACTTTATCTTTCTAGATGATGAAAGGGTTCCCTCTTTCTTCTACTAGGCAGGTAGCATCAAGGAGCTAACCTTGATTCAAGAGAGACCAAACTACTTATATTGAAGTTTTGGTAATCAACCTCTAGAGCTTTGAAGTCAGAGTTTTTCAGGTCTTTATCTTCTCAGTACCAAGAAACTGAGGCAGTTTCTCTCCTACTTCTCAGAAAGTTTAGGTTTAGTTCCTTATATTTCCCTACCAGGAACCTTCAGAAAATATTCATATATTTGAGTCCCTTCTCATCTCTGTTTTTATGACATCAGCTCTGCATAATCACCAAGATGTCTCCTGGTTTCTCTGTCTGCCAGTACAACTTCTATGACCAGTTCTAGCTGCTCCCAGAAGTGATCATATCCTGCTCCCAGTATAAATGTGATTTCAACCAGTCAAGTGTCAATTCACTACATTTCAGGGCTTTAAACTTTGACCTATTCTGTTACCAACATCTTTTTTCCTGACAGATGTTTGTCTTTTAACTACCATCTAATTATGTGGATCTTTTGCTTTTCAGTCATTTTTGGATTAGTTTGTTGCCCCCCCCAAACTGGCATAATTCAAAATTTTGGGCAAATATTGTGACAAGACACTTTTATGTGTTTAAGGCTCTTCCAGTTCTCAGTTTTATTTTTCGAGTGTGGTGTGATTCACAAAAAAATTCTGCTGGGTACTCCATCCCCAGAAATAGCCTTAGCCTGAGCCAAGACCAGATTTTTTAGCCTAGCTAGTCCAAAATTGTCAAGTCTTTCCAGTTTAAAAACAGCTACAGGTCCTTAAGTGTCACTGCTATCTCCAGGGTTTTTGCCTCCTGTGTTTTGAGGGCCTCTCACTATAGATCTTTATCTCTTATACAGATCTTTATCTCTTAAGTACCATGAAATTGTAGGAATAGTCAGAGACTTTTGGGTTAGCTCTGTACCCTCTAGTCCCACACAGCTTCATAAATCAATAAATGTCATAACTGAGAAACTGGTTGTACATCTAAGGCCTCATAATACTCCAGTTACATTACTCCACTCTTACCACCATCAAAAACTTTGTTGGTTTTTCTATGTCACAGCAATGACCCTTGTTCTAATAGAACTCTGGTTCTTAGCATCTAGCCCATGCTCAGGATATGCAAACACTTTGAGGAAAAATGGCTGTGCAGATCATCAGTCCACCTTTGAAAATTTCTCTCCTCTGAAATGTTAGTATCACTAGTGTTTTGTTTGGTTTTGTTTTTTGTACCTTTCTAATAGCTTAAAATACATAAATTTTTTTTTCTGGCTTTTCTAGTTTTCAATAGGGGTATTGGTCTGCCATGAATTATTCCTTTTAACCCCAAAACAATTTCTGCGTGTTTTTATGAGGGGATTTGTGCCTCTAAATACCATTTGTTTTTTATTGCTACTGCAACAAATTACCACCAGTTTAGTAGATCAGATTGATTATCTTACATTTCTATAGACCTGGCATGGATCTCATTGGGCTAAAATCAGTGTGTCAGAAGAGATGTTTTCTTCGTAGAGTTTCCAGGGAAGGATCAATTCCTTTGCCTTTTCCAGCTCCTAGTGACCACCCACATTCCTTGGCACGTAGCCACTTTCCTCCAATTGCAAAGCCAGCAACACTGCATCTTCTTGACCCTTATTCTTTTTCAAAAAAAGATTTATTTATTTTTGAGAGAGAGAGAGAGAGTATACATTGGGGGAGGGACAGAGGGAAAGAACCTTCAAGCAGACTCCCCACTGAGCGAGGAGCCCTATATGGGGCTTGATTTCATGATCCATGAGATCATGACCTGAGCTGAAACCAAGAATTAGATACTCAACTAACTAAACCACCTGGGTGCCCCTTGACCCTAATTCTTAATCACATCTCCCTCTGTCTGATCACAGCCTTGAAAGGCTGTTTCTGCTTTTAAGAACTCATTTGATTAAATTGGGCCTAGATAGATAATCCAAGGTAATCCTCCCTTTTCAAGATCCTTAACCTTAGTCAAATCTGCAAAATTCCCTACTGCTCTGTAAGGTAACATGTTCATTGGTTCTGAGAATTAAGGCATGGACATCTTTGGGTACCCTCATTCTGCCTACCATACACTGTCACTAACATCTTCCTAGAATTCCCTTCTCTGGCAGTTTTTAAAATTTTTTCATCATTTCAGCACTTTAATTTTGTACACTTAGCTGTGATTTTCTCTTGTTTTTATACAGTTTGGCCTTTGCAGTTCTTCTCAAAAAGCAATGTTAGACTTGTTCCTTGTGTACCATATACATGCCTCTTAAGGTCTTTTATTTTAACTCCTGGACATTTTCTGATGGATATGTTTTATGTTATGAATATATTCAAATCTGTTGCATGCATGTTTGTTTTCTTAATAAGATACCATTTATGAATAAAAGTTCTTAATGTAGCCCAATTTTCCTCTCCTTTTCATTAGTGTTTTGGTTAGTCCTTTCTTTATATCCATATAGGACAACTTCAGCTAACCATGATTCTGAAGATACTCTCCCATTTGAAAAATCTTTTATCATGTTGCCTTTCACATTAGATCTACAGTGTATGTGGATTTGATTTGTATGTATAATGTGAGACTTGGATGAAGGTTTATTTTTTTCCCCTATGTTTATGATCCATCATCTTTTTTTCAAGTGGCCATTTTTTTCCTTACTCTGTTTACATGGAAATAGTCCTGGATTCTTTTCTGTTCCACTGGGACTGTATATATATATGAATATCTTTCTGGATTTTCTTCTGTTTCATTGGCTTCTCTCATTTTGTAGTAACATCATACTTTTTCATTTGCTGTAGGTTTATAATAACTCTTGACATCTAATGGCAACAGTTCTTCGGGTTTGTTCTTGCTTGCAAGTGATATGGCTATTCTTTGTTCTTTGAATTTCCATCTGCATTCCAAAATCAGCTTGTCTGTTTTAAAAAAACATGCTATGATTTTGACTAAGCTTACATTGAATCTGTGCTTTAACTAGGGGAGAACTGACATCTTACCAATATTGAGTCTTCCAATCCATGAATATGATGTCTTCTAAAAATAATTTAGAGATTTAATTTCTCCCAATTATGTCATAGTTATCATAGTTGCATTTCTTTCAGTAGACTTATTCTTAGATGTTGGATATTTTAATGCTACTATCAGCTGTATATTTTAAAGTTGTATCTTCTTTTTGGTTTTGGTATAACGACTATAACAGATTTTTGTGTAATGACCTTGTATCCAGTGACTTTACAGTCACAGTTAATGTTAATATATGGTACTTCTTTCATGTTTATATGTATAATATAGTCTGTAAAGAATGATAGATTTATTTCTCCCTCTTTAGTCTTTATGCCTTTTATTTCTTTTTCTTGCCTTATTGCACTGTGTAGGGTTTCCAAAGCAATATCAAATAGATGTTGTGAAAGTGGGTATCCTGTCTGGTTTGCCATCCAAAGAGGAAAGCTTTTTATAATTCAACATTAAGTATGATGTGTGCTATACATTTTTTGTAGGCATTCTTTGCCAGATTACAGACATTCCTTCTATTCTTTTTTTTTGTTGAGTTTTTAAAAATTTTCATTATAAATATATGAATTTTTTATAAACATGTGAATTTTTTGACATTGGGATGATTAAGTGCTTTTTCTCTTTGTTTTAATGTGGTAAATTGCTTATTTGATTATTCACATGCTTGCATGCTTGGAACAAAACTCTGGGTCATTATTTATACACATATGCACACGTACACACACACTACCGGTTTTGATTTGGTAATATTTTACCTAGGATTTTTACATCTAAGTTAGTGATAGTGATAGGTCTATAAGTTTCCTTTCTTGTAATGTCTTCCTTAAGTTTTGGCTGGCCTCATAAAAATGATTTGGGAGTGGGGTCTGGATGGCTCAGTTAACCAACTCACTCTTGGGTTCGGCTTAAGTCATGCTCTCTTGGGTCATGAGGTGAAGCCTCGCGTCCAGCTCCCCGCTTGGCAAGGGGTCTACTTGAAGCATCTCTCTTGCCGCCCTTCCTGCCATTTGCTTTGCTGCTTTGCTTGCTCTCTCTCACTCTCAAATAAATAAATAAGTCTTTAAAAAATGATTTGAGCACTGAGCTTTATACACAACTGATGAATTATTGAACTCTACATCTGAAAATAATGATGTACTATATTTTCGTTAATTAAATTTAAATTATAAAAAATGATTTGGAAAATATTCCCAATCATCCTCTGAAGAGTTTGTGTAAGATTATTTATTTCTTAAATGTTTTAAATAAGCTCATTTATGTAAGAGAATTTTCAATAAAGAATTTGCTAATTTTGTTTCACTGTAGCCAGATAACATACTTTGTATTATTTCAGTCCTTTTAAATTTATTGAAACTCATTTTATGGTTTAGTGTATGGTCTCTGCTGAAGAATTTTTTTTTAAAGATTTTATTTATTTGTTTGACAGAGATCACAGGTAGGCAGAGAGGCAGGCAGAGGAGAGGGAGAAGCAGGCTCCCCACTGAGCAGAGAGCCTGATGCGGGGCTCAATCCCAGGGCCCTGGGATCATGACCTGAGCCGAAGGCAGAGGCTTTAAACCACTGAGCCACCCAGGAGCCCCTCTGCTGAAGAATTTGTTTGTATACTTGAGAAGAATGTATATTCTGCTAGTCTAGAGTGTTCTGTAGATGTTAGATCTAGTTGATTTATAGTATAGTTCAAGTCTTCCATTTCCTTCTTGATCTTCTACCTTGATTGTTCTATCCATTGTTGGAAGTAAAGTGCTGAAGTCTCCAAATAATATATTGTAGGAGTTTTCATTCTCATATTGTGTGAGTCAGGATTCTCCAAGGAAACAGAGGCAAAAGAACGTGTGTGTGTGTGTATATGTATATGTGTGTGTTTATATACATATACACATATATGGAGAGAGGGAAATTTTAAGGAGTTGGCTCATGCAATTGTGGAAGGTTGGTGAGACCAAAATCTGGTGAGGTAGGCTGGATACTCATGGAAGAGTTGTAGTTCAAATCCAAAAGCAGTCTACTGGTGGCATTCCTTCTTCTTTGTAGGAGGTCAGCCTTTGGTCCCTTAAGGCCTTCAACTGACTAGATGAGGCCCGCCCACATTATGAAAGTCAAAGTCTATTCATGTAAATGTTAATCTCATCCATAAAAAACCTCATGGAAATGTCCAAAATAATGTCCCACCAATATCTAGGCTGCATGGCTGAACCAAGTTGACATACATAATTAACCATCACACATATCTTTTCACAGTCTCCCTCTAACAATTTGTCAAAGTTCCCATTTAAGTGTTCTTTAATTGGTCTTCCCTTCAGACTTTGTTATTCTTTATTACAATTATAAACCAGGTTATAGAATTAGAAAAACCTTGGGGTGCCTGGGTGGCTCAGTTGGTTACATGTCAGACTCTTGGTTTCAGCTCAGGTCATGATCTCACTGTCATGAGATAGAGCCCACGGGAGCTCCACACTCAGTGCGGAGTCTGCTTCAGATTCTCTCTTCCTCTCCCTGCCTGCTCGCTCTCTCTCTCTTTCAAATAAATAAATTAATTTAGTTCAAATCAATTCAAAGTTAGCCCTTCAACTTCTTATCCCTTTGTCTTTAAGCAGTTCTACCTAAGTTTTCTCTATGTTATGAATTAGGAAATTAAAGCCATTAAGGCTAACTGATTTGTCCAGGGTGATAATGCATATTAGAACTAATGATCAAATTCTATTTGAATTCTTGTCCTTGTACACAATTCACTCTAAATAATGTATTGAATTTGATAGTAATAAAATATACCTTACAGGTTTCTTAAGTATGTATGAGAATTTCATTTCTTTGAGAATGACAGGTATATATTTTATTTAAACACTATATAATTAGGGAGATTTGCTGCCTTTTAGTTTTAGTTATGTTTTAGACTAACCACTTTTGTCCCTAAATTTTTCAATTTGCAAGCATGAGTAGATACCTTTTATTTCTTTGTCCCAGGGGTAGTCTAAGTAAGATGTCAATCACATGCATAAGGCATAGTGATCATTGATGAGAGGAATCTTAAAAGAACATTTAATTTAGTGCCAGTTTTAGGGAAGGAGAGCCCACAGCTTCTTTTAATAATGTTTACTTTATTAATGACTTTTTCTGGAAGAAAAATGTTTCTTTGTGGAAATCCTGAGAAAGTTTCTTCTGAGCTATATTATTTCGGAACACCCTCATAAAAAAACAAGTAGATACTGGCTAAAAAATAGATACAGCTGAAATTTTGAGCCTAATTTTCATATAGAAGAGTAATCTTATGGCTTGAGATGGAGATTTTTATTTCATTTGCATTCTAGGAGGCAGTATAATGTAAATCAAGTTAAATCTAAGTTTAAATTTCAGTTCTGCCACTTAATGTATGACTTTGGCCAAGTTATTTAATTTTTTGGATTTCACTACCTCCTTTTTCATAAGGTTATGAAAGGCTTAAATGATACACATGTAAAGAGAACCTAACACAGTCCTAGATACCTTAGAGGAACTCAGCAAATATTGGTGTCATCCGTTTTTTCTGTATTTGTATGTTGGCAAATGGGAATGTTGACAAGGAATAAGACTGGAATCATTTCTCCTTGCCCTAGGGATGTATTTCCTGGCACTAATGAGAATGATATATCTCTTCAAATGCTTGCTCTACTGATAGTTAATACCTTATAATAAAGTGCAATTTTTTTAATCTCTTTACTTTTATATAATTTGACCTTTAAAAGAAAGACTATACCAGGACTCTTACAAGATATATCTATTTGTATTGAAAATATATTAAATGTCACAAAATATAGTCTTAAAATTTGAAGGGAATAACCATGAAGATCACGTGGTCCTTTGTGTTTCCTGGGGCAGAATTCCCTTCCATGAACTTCTTGAACTAGATGTGTATCAACACTCTGCAAGAATAATTTCAGTAATTATGATCTTACTTCCTCTAAAGACCATCATTCTGACTTTAGAATGCTCCATTAATTAGAATGTTCTTCCCTATTTTTTCCTTTGCTCTGTCTCCTTATAATTCTGCCCTTGCTCCTTATTACCTGTAGAGCTTCACAGAATAAACAGCTTTGTTCCACAGGTATGCAGGAACCATATCTTGGTCATTTTTTTTATCTCATAGGATAGTAAGTACCCAACTCAAAATAGGAATTTATTTAATGAATACTTAAAGTTCAGATTTTTTTTTTAGATTTTATTTATTTATTTGACAGAGATCACAAATAGGCAGAGACGCAGGCAGAGAGAGGGGGAAGCAGGGTCCCTGCTAAGCAGAGAACCTGATGCAGGACTCGATCCCAGGACCTTGGGATCATGACCTGAGCCGAAGGCAGGAGGCTTAACCCACTAAGCCATCCAGGCACCCCAAGTTCAGATTTTTTAAAGTACCTCTGTATTTTTTTTCATATTTAAAATTTAGTCAACATTTTTTATTTCTCTTGGTTAAAAATTAATTTTTTCAACTGTATTGACAAAATTAAGCAAGGAATATTGATTTATGCTTATGTATAATACCACTTATATAATCTAGAAATGAATGGCTTGTTCCAAGGAAAGATTTAAAAATTAAATATTATTTACATCTCTTTCATTCAGTCCTTCTTGTAGCATAATCTGTTTCTGAAGATTGAAAACATACTACATTTTTTAAAATTCCTTACACTTTATTTTGTATTGTCTTCTGCTTTGTAGTGTCTTTTACATTGTCTGCAATGTTAATGCTCTACTTCACTGATTCATCAGACTGTACAAAAATAACCAACATCCAGCTATATGGTATTTAAGAAGATCTAAAACCTAATGATAAGGAAAGATGGAAAATAGAAGGACAAATATATGCCATCCAAACACTAACTAAGAAAGCTATTTAGTTATAGTAACTGTAAATCAAATAAAGTTAAGGGGAAAAAAGCATTAATAGAAATAAATGGAGTTATTTCATAATGATAAAGGGTTCATTCACCTAGAAGCTCTAACAATTCTAGATATATATTCACATTTTCTGTGATTTTTTAAACTTGCTCTATATTTTATTGCTTCCATTTTTTAAATTTTATTTTTTCAGTGTTCCAAGATACATTGTTTATGCACGACACCCAGTGCTCCATGCAATAAGTGCCCTCCTTAATACCCACCACCTGGCTCACCCAACCTCCTACCCCTCTCCCCTCCCAAACCCTCAGTTTGTTTCTCAGAGTCCACAGTCTCTCATGCTTTGTCTCCCCCTCCGATTTCCCCCAACTCCCTTCTCCTCTCCTTCTCCTAATGCCCTCCGTGTTATTTCTTATGCTCCACAAGTAAATTAAACCATATGATAATTGACTCTACTGCTTCCATTTTTTTAATTGAATGCTCTCTTCCCAATTTCATGCCATCAGCAAATTTTTTAGAAACATTTTTCTTCATTATCTTTATTCAGCTGATTTCTCACATAAAGTAAATGACTCCCTTATTAATACTAATCCTTATAGCAATTGATTTGTGCTTACTGGCTTCTTTTGTTATCCAGTTGTCTTTATGTCTGTTCCTATCCAACTAAGGGACAACAAGGATATTGGCTAATAGTCGTGAAAGGTATTTGATACTAAATTATATGAAATTACCATACATAAGAACATAGTTGCAGTGGCTGATATAGTTTACAATCTATTTCTTTAGAATTCCATAGCTATGGATTTTGATACCAACTACCTTGCCCTTCATTTTTGCTTCTTGTGGCTTATTGTTGCGTTTTGGCTTATGAATAATAGGTACATGTTTGAATGCTTACATTTGCATAAGTTTTCCAGGTACTTATTTTTCAGAGTGCAGGAACAATCTTTCAGGAGTTCACATAACAATGTGTAAGATATTACTATATATCTTACTACATATCTTGACACAGTATCAATTCTTGTTCATTTATTGATGTGGGAAAACATCTACCAGGTATCTAGTCTTTGATAAGCCTTATTAGCAAACTATAATAAAACTATATTTTATTGAACAGAATCATGAATCATGAATTATCACCTACTCTTTTTCTCTTTCCTAAGAAATCCAAGCATTTAATTCATTTCTTATAATGGGGGAGAGGGAGAGCATTTCCCAAAGAAACAGAGGCATCATTTTAAATATAAAATGAATTAATGGAAATCTTTAAACTTTTCAGGATGAGAGAGATCCAGAGAAAGAAGATGAACTGGAACTGAAAAGAGGTCTTTTATACAGAGACTCTGCCTATGACAGTGACCCAGAGTATAGGTATGAGCTGGATTAATGTAGTGTGTTGAGATCTTTCTCACAGTTGGCATAAATATAACCTTTTTAATCTGCCTGGATTTGTGGGAAATTTAGACTCAAATTGATAATTATTTATTAGCAAGTTTTATTTTTAACTATATAAAATCCTATTAAAATACTTTAATGATTTCATTACTGCAACTTTTTAGTGAAAACAAATATAGTCAATTAAGGGTGATACTGTCCATTTTACTTAAGATTTTTAGGGTATTTGACTGTCCTGCAAACCCACATATCCAGGGCTTATTTTCAGGTATATTTATTCTCATTCAAACAACAGTTGCCATAATTTTGGACCATGAGTGAGCTTGTTTTTAGTAACACAAGAAAAACTGTTCTTCTAGCCTAAGTTTCAGAAATGTTAGTAATAACAAAATTTTTGCAAGATTATGCTAGCAAATGTCATGAAGATTTTTAAAAGCTCTATGTCAGTTGCCACAGGATGTGATATTAAAAGCTGAATGTAAATTGTGAGTTTAAGTAACTGAAGGTTCTCTGCATCCTTTGGTGTTATACCACTGATTACCACATGGCTTCCACCTTCTGGGTTTCCTGAAAAACAAGTATAAGGAAAAAAAGCTCCAGATAATGAAATTTGTTTTATTGCTAACTTGAGTTTTGGACTGACGTTTCTGATCTTTACCCTGATAAGTTAGGCTAGAACATATTCTGTGAACATATAAGGACTTCTCTTGCCCCTTACACAGAATATAAATGTGAACTCCTTTCCCAAAGCTACTGCTACCAACAGGCAACCTGGGCCTCCCATCAAGGGAGTAGCATATTACAGGTGAGTTTGAAGAAGCAATCCAAACAGGAAAAAGGAGATCCAAGAAAGTTCACACCTCAAGGAAGAAGACTTTTTACCTTTTATTATTATTATTTACTTAAAGCTCTAGTCTCCAGATTGCTACTATATGGATTAACCTCTCAATTTTAGTTCTTAACCTATATAATTGATTCTAATTTGGGTAAGAATGGATAGGGTTGGTAAAGGAAAGTGTCTGATTTTCATACTTTTCTTATGAATAATAATTACCTGGGTTGCATCTTAAAAATCTAGAGTTCTCCTTTCTACTCCCTTAGATTCTAAATCTTTACATAGAGGGGTGAGACCTAGAAAGCTGCATTTTAAGAAATATCATGGATGCTCCTTATGCAGCTAGTGTAAGGACCACATTTTGAAAAGCACTGGTCTGTATTTAAAGTTTGCTCTTAGAGATCCAAATTCGTGGACTCTACCTCAATAACTCTGGAAATGAGACTCAACAATCTTAATGGTAATAGGCCTTCCAGATGACCTGATGCATATTATAGTTTGAGAACTACTGCTATAATTTATGTCTTTAATGACATTTCACCTTTATATGGTATGTTTAAAAATACAAAATACTTTTCAGATTTTAATAAACCATAATATATCCTCTTCCTGTTACATATTCTGAACCCCAAGACTTTTGAGTACTTCCATTCCTACTTTTCATCCATTCATCCATCCATACATCCACCCACCTATACGTCCATCCATTCCAGTGCCTCTAAACATACATCACATCCTTAAAAATATTCCGTGTTTTGTGAATCAAAGTTTTGCTTGATAGGAACCTTTGTTGAGTATTATGGAAAAGATCTTATCTCTTTTATTATATAAACATCTTTAATCATATTGACTCTTAAATTACAATTTTGAAATATAGAACATCATCTTTAAAGTCACTTTCAGCTCTGACTTTTTTTTTTTAGTACAAATGACCAGTGGCCAATTTTATAATTCTCATGGCCTTTTAATTATTCCTTTGAATTAATATTTTGGGGGTAGCATATCCATCTTTTCTGACCTTCTTTTCAATGAGTATTGAGGTATTTTGAGATATTTTGTCTGAAGACTATGTATAGAGTAGTATATTCTTGGCCTTACATTTGACATAGGAAACCCTGATAAAGGAAACATCAGGGTTTCAAGTGAGTTCATTCTTTTCGAAGCAAAAAATTAGTAATGTCCTTTGTCTCCTAGTTCATGCTAAACTTTCCGAAGACCTTTCTCTTCTTTGCATATATGCTAGACCTTATCAATACCTAGGAATTGAAGCTGTGCAGTTGGATATTATCCTGGTCTGTTCTTTTTTGTCTTTTTTTTTCTTAATAGCATTATCATAATTAAATACAGGGCTCCCTACTTAAGTAGCAAGAGTAAATTAAAACAAAATGTACCACATTAATAAAATATTATCCCCATTTTGAAAGTAACCGTTTGATAGTATATAGTACTGATGCAGTGTTTTGTAGAATTTAGTAGGAATTCACTAAAAAGCTTTGAATGAATGAATGCTGGAGATACTCTTGGTAAAATAGAGAACTATAATTTTTAAAAGGCTATTACTGTAATAAAGCTTTTTAGAGTCACACATATCAAACTTACTAATATATTCAGTGATAAAAATCAGAATTGACTCAAAATGTTCACAGTTCATTAGAGAGTTAATGCTTTCATGTCTAGAAGTAAATATCATTTTTAGGATTATGATACTCTTTTAGGATTATGATACTGCACCTATCTGTGGACCATATTAGGACCTATTCTGTGTTCACATCTCTGTTTTGCAATTCAGACTTCCAGGCTAAGCTAATTCCTAAATTCTCTCCAGAGAATTACAGTATTCTTTACTAAATTGAAGAACTTTGCAATTTTATATAGAAATAAACTCACTGCCAAATTTTACAAGCTCTAAAAGCATCAGGATGTATATTTTGGCCACATTAGCTCTTCTTTACAGAACCTTATCAGGTTTACATTTGCTTCTAAAAAGCTTTCTGAATTTTATTTATTCATTGCAAGCCACAGAGATGATACTTTAAGGCATGATACTTTGAGACATGAAAAAAAAATGTATTGTCTAATGGAACCAAAGCAGTTGCAAATCTATGCCAGGTAACATTAATTATAGTAATTGATGATAGAGGTGGTAATTTGGTTTACAATCTCGGAAGAAACCTACACAATGTTTTTTTTTTTTTAAAGATTTTATTTATTTGACAGACAGAGATCACAAATAGGCAGAGAGGCAGACAGAGAGAAAGGGGGAAGCAGGCTCCCTGCTGAGCAGAGAGCCAGACATGGGGCTTGATCCCAGGACCCTGAGATCATGACCTGAGCCGAAGGCAGAGGCTTAACCCACTGAGCCACCCAGGCGCCCCCTACACAATGTTTTTTAAAGTTAGCAGCGTGCCGCTGCTTTACCTCTCTGAGTGTGGGGTAGAAGTATATGTTAGAAATTCAGACTTCTGTTGAGTAGTTTATCATAGTAGAACTAGCCTGGCAACTAAACAAAGTGTAGAATTCAAGAAAGAACATTGTTAGCTGGCCATCAGCATGTAGTAAAGTCAATGATTATGGAAAAAGAGATAAGGACAAACCTGTGTTTTGTGAAATTTTAATTAGTTCATGACTTATTGCAAAACAATACAACAAATAAGCAAAAACAACCAACCAAGCAAAACGCAACATGGTGGGATTCCTAAAGTAGTATGAGGGAACACAGGCAAATGCCTGGGCTGGTAGATACGGTTGCAGAGGCATGAAAGATGTAGAAATGTTTTTGTTAATACATTTGTGGATGTGTGATTTCCCTATCACTTGACTCAAACAGTTAAAAAAAAAAAAGTGGCAACAGGAATGAAGCTTGGTGAAAAATATCCATGAAATCAGAAATTATATTGAGTGGCTAGACTATTTCTTTAGCAAAGCTAATGAAAGAAATGTAACCATATCAAAATAAGAACACTAAGACATGGCTAAGGCCTTTTGAACAATTTTAAATATTACACTGACATTATTAGAAATTGTCTTAATTATCCCTCCTTAACTGGATGGACAAGATAGAAGTAATGATAGTCATGTTTTAAAACACCTTTGTTATCCCAGAGACTCTATCATTTTCAAAATTTTCCAGTGTGAAAGAGGAAGCACCCAAGTATAAAGAAAGTATGATAGGATCTAGTAAATATAACTAAAAAATATGAAGTAAAATTTCATTTTAGCAAGGCCATCAGGAAGTAGAGAGACCTATTGTCATGGTTCACAGAAGTGAATTTTTTTAAACATATCACGTATATTACTTATAATAGGGGAATATATTTAAGGTTTGTGCATCCTAAGTAATAATAATAATATGATAAATGAATACCCCTTTACTCACCATTCAGCTTCATAGAACATTAGCCGTACCTCTAAAGCCACCTTATGGTCCTAGCCAATTTCATCTCTCCATAGAGATAGCTGTTGTTACAGCTTTTCTATTGTTTTTTCTTTGTAGTTATACCACACATGAAACTATCCTTCAGCAATAAGTTGTTTAATTGTCCTTGTTTTAGACTTTATATAAATGTAAGAGTAACTGTGTATTGTTTAGAATTTGTTTTTTTTTTTCACTCCATTGGTTTTTCAGTTTCACCTACATTGATGCATGTGGCTATAGATCATTAATTTTCCCTGCTGCATATTATATCATTATATGCACATACCATTTTATGCATATCTGATTTAATGTAGATGGATATTTAGGTAGCTTCCAGTCCTTAGCTTTTTTACAGAGTGTTGTTATGAATATGTCTGTACATGTCTCCTGGTACACATGTGTGAGAATTTTACTTGGTTACCCAGGAGTCGGATTACTGGCTTGAAATTGCATATTCAACCTTATTGGGTCATGCCAAACTCTTCCAAAATGAGTGTATAAATATTCTCATGACTTTATGTCCTCACGGACCACCATGTCAGGCTCCAAGAAGGATAACCCAAACTACTCCATGCCTTTTTTCATGGTGTCTTTTATTGTGTTCAGGTGTTAGATTGACTTCAGGTCAAATAGCAAATTCTTCTTACAGATACCCAGCCCTAAGAGCTCCTGTTTCACAATTGATAATAGAGGTAACATCATTGGACTAATAAGTCAAGGAAGGAATTGTTTGTTGGAAGTGAGATTCCAAATGCATGAATAAAATATTTGTGGCATTTAATAACCAGAACATACAGTTTTATATGGTATAAACTTCATAATCTCTATCATGCCTGAGAGTCTTATCTATAACAAGTAATTAATTTCATGAAGTCAACTATTTATTTAAAAAAAAATAACTCAGTCCTTGAAAAAGTCAACATTTTGTTTCTGGCAAATGATATGTTAAGCCCAAAACTTAATATTTATGATAGTAAACTTGTAACTTTGGTATGTTTTTAAAAGTACTATCAAACTTTGAAAAGGAGTTGCCTTTTCTTCTCTATTACCATTATAATTAACTTAGTCCTGGTCTATTTCATAGCTTCCTATCTATTCTCTCTCTTTTCTTCAAGATCCTCAAAATCGGATCCCTATCACTTCAAATACACTTTTTGGCCTTGTTTTCCATTTTCTAGAAGTTGTTCATATTCAGGCTAATTTCCTGCTCCCCCTTGAGGAGCATATAGCAGTGTGCCATAGTGGAAGGGGCCTCAAGACCACAGATGTGGTATCTCTTTCTGTTCTGCCAGTCACTAGCTGGGTGGCTGTAGGCAAGTCCCTTGACTGAGCATCAGTTTCCACAGCTACCAAACTTCAGAGTGTCCTCAGATTTTTAGGTAAATATGGAGTACCTAGTAGTTTAGTGCCTTGTGGTTAATAACGTCTGTGTGCAGAGTAAGCACTATACTATACATTTTACACATACTATCTTTGATTTTTTTTAAAGATTTTATTTATTTATTTGACAGAGACAGAAAGAGAGGGAACACAAGCAGGGGGAGTAGGAGAGGGAGAAGCAGGCTTCCTGCTGAGTGGGCAGCCCAATGCAGGGCTTGATCCCAGGACCCTGGGATCATGACCTAAACCAAAGGCAGCTGCTTAACCTACTGAACCACCCAGGTGCCCCTTGTCTTTGATTTTTAAACAACACTGAAGAAAACACAGTAAAGGAAGCTGAGACTTGGGATGATTAAATAAATTGCCCCAGGATCCACAGCTTATAAAGGAGTTGTTACTCAGTTTAAGGTCTGCCTGACTGGGGAGGCCAAGAGCTCTCATGACTGGCCTTCCCACAGCGTCTGCACCCTGCTTTCACCACATCACACGCATCTCCCTTCTCAGAATTCTTTGTAACTCTCTCAGGCACAATTTTCACTTTATTGTTTTGTAATAGTTTCATACAAGTAGGGTCACCCTTTGAAGGCACAGACCTTATTGTCTTTTATTTTTTGCAGCCCAGAGTATCACACACCCATAAAGTACTCATTAAATATTTGAATTATATAATACTACCTCTCATTGAGTTTCACCAGTTTTAATATTTTATGTCCTTTTTTTATAGCTCATTTCAGCGGCCACGTGGCACTCTCCATTTGGATGATGGTGAATACTGGTCCAACAGGGCAGCCTCTTATAAAGGAAAATCCCACCGACCCATCTTTGAGAACAGCATGGACAAGATATACAGGAACTTGTACAAAAAGGCCTGTAGTTCTGTTTCTCATACACAGGAAAGCTTCTGAGGCCATCCATGATAAACTGTATGGGTGTCTGTGTCAACTTCTCAATGAAAACGTTTGATGTGATCAATATCTGTATTCTTTTTTTTTTAACAGGTGGTTCTGAATAGTTAGATGTGAATAAGTTTATTGCTTCAAATGGTAAATTATCACAGGCAGTCCTTTTTTTTTTAGTCACAGAAGAGAGTGCTCTGTTCTAAAAGTCAAAGCTCTGCACCATAATCACAGCTTCCAATCTGATTATGAGAAGGATATTCTGCCACATATAGCTTATCTCTCCATCTACAAATCCCAGAATAGATTCTCTCTAGAAATGGTCTGCCTTAATCACCTTGTGATTTTCTTTTCATCTGCTTGATTGGTTATCTTGTCTAAGATTAATATGGACTCCTTTTTCTTGGTAATGAGCAAAAAAGATATACTATACAGAAATTAGTTTCCTAAGTTTAAACCCGGATTTTACTAGTATTTTCTACTTATTTCTCCTCCCCAAAAAAGGCTCCTTGTATTTCTTAGCTAATATAAGAAATAGGGTTTTTTAAAAGTTTATATATTCATTCACTTCTTCTTCTCTAAAAGAACTAAGTTACCTACAATACAGTCAGCTAGAAATAGCAGTGGCCATGTGTGACCCAAAATGTGAATAACTGATTTTTTAAAATAGAGTTCTTTGCATAATTTTCTTTTAAGGTCCTATCTTTTGGTGCAACCAGATCAGAAAATAGCTTTTGTTAGTAAGCACGTAGAAACTCAGAAAGAATAAAGGGATTATATTGTATTTAAAACTCTTTAGAGTTTTCATAGGTACCAAGTGACCCAGGAAAGTAGTATCTTTACTTAAAGGACACTTGGAACCTTAAAGGGGAGTAAAATATTATACATAATGCTTTGTACTGGAAAATCCGGTAGTTGATAAAATTAGCTCCTCTCTACCTGCCTTATCCACCCCTGTGAGGCCAGTGAGTCTTTGAAGATATGAAGAAATCAGTCACCTCGTATTTACCAGAGTAAGTGGAGGGAAAGTAGAGAATAGAAAATAAGTAAACTTGGCTGACAAGCTCGAAGGGTTGACTACAAGGTACTGTTCTCTATTGACTCTACCTATGGTTAGTTTTACAGTTATGATTTAAAAAAGAAAAAAATGAACTCCATTTAAGTTGAAATTAACATGTAAAATTGAGTGATTTGTTTTGTATTAGGAGAAAATATGTAATACTTGTTATATAATAGTAGGATTTTTAAACTTCATGTTTAGAGTGTTCTGGCATGGCAATTAGTGATGTATGGAAAAGTGCCCCAAAGAAAGGGGCCAGGAGGTCTAGGCTTTAGTTCCATCCTGCCATTCTCCTGCTGAGTCTCTTTAATTCTCTGGGCCCAACTCTCCTCAGCTATCAAATAAAGAGAATGAAGCGGATCAGTATTTCCCGAACCGTTTTCCATGGACTTCTAGTCTAAGAGATGGCTGTAAGCATGTAGATACAGGTGTTTCATTAGTCATATAAGCTGAGGAGACTCTATACACGAGATTCACAGTCCCCAACTTAAAGAGTCATAGGTAGGAAGGCAGGAGTGAAAGGCAGTGCTATCGATGCTGGAACAGCCGTTCCAGACAGAGCTGTCCGGGCAAACTCGCATGTATGGCTGATATAGTAAACACTGGCCTGTTGGAGGCACTAAAATATCCTGGCATAACCCTCTTTCACTCTAGCATCTGGTCTGGAGTCTGACACATAATTAGTGCTCATTAAATATTTTTTGAATTAGCCCAGAATTTCCTAAGTGAGCGTGTAGCAGTGTTTGTCATTATGGCGATCCTTCCCCACCCATCCCACCCTCTCAGCTCCCCACACTCCCTTTCAAATATGGCGTCCTCAGGTCCATGTAGACACTGCCAGGGCAGTAGTACACTACACAGTCACGGAGTTACCCCCTGGCTGTAAGTTGTCGGGTGGCGTTTTGTACAATGAGCTTTTGAAGGTCAACAATGACTAATGCTTTTTTTTTTAAAGATTTTATTTATTTATTTGACAGACAGAGATCACAAGCAGGCAGAGAGGCAGGCAGAGAGAGAGGAGGAAGCAGGCTCCCTGCTGAGCAGAGAGCCCAATGCGGGGCTCGATCGCAGGACCCTGAGATCATGACCTGAGCCGAAGGCAGAGGCTTTAACCCACTGAGCCACCCAGGCGCCCGCTTTTTTTTTTTTTAACAAAAAATATCATCAGTGAAGCTTAGTATGTTTTGATTTTGTTTTTGTTTTATATGAGAAACAAATGAAAAATTCTTCCATTTAAAAGGTCCTGCTTGGTGAAAAGAACAAATAGAAACTTCAAAGAAAATTTCACTGTGATAGAAAACCTCCCAAATGAATAACTACATCAAAAGTTACCTATTACACCTATTTCTGCCATTGGCTATACAAAAACCACAAAAAATTGGGTCTCAAAGGGGAACTTAAGAATATGATATTCTGAAAGATATTTTCCTATGGATTACATTTGATTTCTCTCTGAAGGATCCGGTGAAAATTTCCAGATATATCTAGTGTCTTAGCTAAGTATCTATTTCCATTTCCTGGGCGAAGGAGTGGTCTTTGTTGCTCTCCCTATTACTATGAATTCTTATGTTATATTATTTTTAAGGAGTAAAACCTTTCAATACTAATAGTTGTCTTTTCTCATTGCAAGAAGCAGAAAGATGCAGTTATTTCCTTAGCCTTTTAAAAATATTTCTTATAATCTGTAATAGTTATTGGATTTAATATGAAAGATAAATTGATCTTACTTCTTCCTTTTAAGGTATTTTTTTCTTTAAATTAAAAAAAAAAGCCCTGGGAATTTCAGGAAGAAAGATGTCAATTCAACTTAGAAAAAAGATGTGTGATTTGACAGAGTGAGGTCTTCATGGTCCCACTATTAGCTATACAACCTTGTTCAAGTCATTTATCCTTCTTGGAGCTAAGTTTTCTTATCTATAAGGTGATAAAGGGGTTAATTTAGAAGGGGCTTTTAATGTTCCAACATTGCTATAATTGTGTAATTGATTAACATGGAAGATAAACGAGTTCTAGACTGCAGAGTTGTATTGTAACTTCAAAGATTAAGCCCCTGATTAAAAATCTGGAGCAGATAGAGCATTCTCCTTGTGTTTGTTTTCCAATAGTAGCTTTATTGAGATATAACTCATATACTATAAGGTTTACCCTTTAAAAGTATACATCTGCATGGTTTTTAGTATATTCACAGAGTTGTGCAGCTAAAACCACTAGCTAATTATAAAATATTTGATGACTCCAGAAAGAAATCCTGAACCCATCAGCAATCACTCCCCATTCCCTTCTGCCCTCCCCTCCTGGCAACCAGGAATCTGCTTTCTGTCTCTGTGCCTCTTCTGGCATTTCATATAAATGGACTCATACCATATGTGACCTTTTGTGTAGCGTAATGTTTTCATAGTTCATCTGGGTTGTAATGCACATCAGTACTTTATTCCTTTGATGATTAAGTAACAGTCATAATGTGGGTGCACAACCCTCAGTTGATGAGCATTTGTATTATTCCCACTTTGGGGTTATTATGAAGAGCACTGGCATGATATTTGTCTATGAGTTTTTGTGAGAACATATCTTTTCATTTCTCTCAAGTGTAAACCTAGAAGTGGAATTGCTGAGTCATTTGGAAACTGTGTTTGACATTTTGAGGAATAGCCAAACTGTGTTCCAAAGGGACTCCACTATTTTACAATTTTTGTGTTTTCCTAATTTTACCTTAGGATCATGGGCTCGTTACACATTTAAGCATCATCCACCCATTCATCACATGTTTACTGAACACTGTGTTAGTTGTAGCGTGTATCAGTTTTTACACATACGAATGTGTGCATACCCACACATGTGAAGAGTCTGCTGAAAAAGACAACATTGTATTCCAACATTTACAGTGGTTGGTAACCTCTACAGTGGAAGACTACAAGAATGGGGATATAATACAAGAATGGGGACACAAGGCTTTCTAGCTTGATACAGAACTTGCAAAAGCATGAAAATGAGGGAGAGCATGATTGTTCAGGAAACTCCACGTGCTGTCACTGGAGATGGTCCGCAGGGGTGCAAGACCTTTGGGAGGAGGTGTTGAGCACAATAAAAGAAGGGCAAAGAGAATGATAGGCCTGGAGCAGCACTGGAAGAGGTGACCTTTGAGCTGGACATTGAAAAATGGGAATGATTTTTGAGGAAAGGAAACCAAGATGGAATAAACTAAATATTGACCAGGTTTTATGAGGGGAGAAGTGGGATAGAAGGAAATATTTAGTAATCAGTTAAAAATTAAAGATCTAGAACTTAGGAGAATTCAGAAGTAGAGAATGGATTTTGAAATCAGATAAAATAATGGAGAGAAAAACGAATGAAAGCTGTCTGCTGTTCTTGTCCTAATTGGTACATGACCATTATAGGTGCCCTGACAGAAGGAACCTCAAGCAATCGCATGTTTTGCTTATTGTGGAGGCTCTGGTGGCTAGCATAGTAGAGGACCACTCTTTTAGAAATTAGGAATAATAATGGAATTATATTTCTATTATAATTATGTAAATAGCTAGAAATTCATGTACAAAATGAGGAGGAAAAAGAGGAAACCTAGTTTTTTGTTATGAGTTATTATATTATTTATCTCTGAGTGATACATTTAGTTGGGTAATACAAAATTTCTTAGACAACCAGAACTGGTGAATATTCATCCGTTCAACAAATATTATCAAAGATCTTCTCTGTTCCAGGAAATCTGCACAGCACTGACTCAGCGTCCAAAGATAAACAAAAACATAGTTCCTGACCTGAGTTCATGGAGGTAGACTGACATTTATTTACTTATATTATATTGAAAGTAGTACTGTAATCAATGATAGAAATGCTATAAAGATGAAAAGGAAGTCCTAATTAATTCTTAAAGCTGTCATATACTTCAGGAATTAGTAACTAGTGATAACTGAAATTAGCTGGCATTCTACTAGATAGTCTGGATAGCATAGGCCTTGGAAAATCACTAGGACTTTTATTAAAGTAGGAAGGAAATAACGCAACCCAGAACAGATATGAGCATATATACTGCCACACTTACCGTGTTCTTTACAGGTTAATATTAGTTCAGTCCTTATTCTCTTTACTAAAAATAACTACTTTTGAGGGGAAAAATGTGTGTTGTGTATAAGAGATTCAAGAAAGTACGTTTTGCTGTATTTCTATAGATCCCCTCCACAAAAGTACTGAACATGAGTTAGTGAAATAAATCAGGACTTTTGAATTCAGGGAGCTCATTTTGACTATTGATGGAGGATTAGACAAACAAAGCTAATATAGTGTCCAAGGATTTCCTTATTTTTACTCTTATTATGTTTTATGTAGGCTTTTCTTGCTCAGGAGTATTTCCTCATCTTTGTGTTTCCAGCACCACAATCTGGGCATAGCTTTATTATAGCACTTAAACTGAATTACAAATGCCTTTCTTGTATGTCTTTTTCTACTGGTCTAGGGCCCTGTTTGCTTTTGTGTCTGTGGCACAGAGTAGTTGAACAATGTTTGTTGAATGACTGCATGAAAAAAAATACATGAAGGGCCACTAAAAATTATACAAAGCCCAGCTATCTGGACAGAAGGAATAAGAAGACCTGATAAGACTTACTTTCAGCCAGTTTATCCATACTAGTAGCCAAAATAGAAAACAAAGGAAAAGAGAAAAATCCTAGTTGAACCATGGTCCTCAAGAAGAAAGAAATGGTTCATCAGTTGAGAGAGTTAGTGTTTATGTAGTGCAATCTATTTTTCAAAAAATTACTCTCAAATTAAGAAAAAGCAAATCATACGATGGTCTTTTTGTTTGGCTGTTACTTGACTAAGCAACTGAAATGTACAGCATTCAGGTGCTGAGGGCCAGGTCCTACTCAGCTGCTGCAACGGGTGATAAGTACAGAGTTAGGCAGTGGACCAAGCAAGCAATTGCCTGCAATTGTTTCCAGCACCTTCTATTCTAATGGAGTTTAATTAAATCCCTTCTATGAAATGCAAATTTCATGGCTCCCAAGAAGAGCCTTAAATGTTCTTTCCCAATGTCTTATGTTTTATCATTCACAAAGAGGCACATTTTTGACTGAAGGATTGAATAATTTTCCATCTTCCAGCCTTCAGATGTAACTAAGCTATTCAATCTAGAAACTGTGGCTCTCTAGATTAATTAAGAGTTGGTATATTAAGGCATTTAAATGAATATTTAAGCAAAACTGTCTCAATGAAATAGTTTTTTTAAGCTAATATCTTGAACCTTAGTATGTTGCATTCAAGTTATGCTAAGTCAAGTAAATGAACCTGATAGAGAATGCATTCTGCTCTAATTTGTACTATATGAATGTTTGCAGCATATTGGGGGGGTGGTGAGGATAATTTTTTGGTTTTTTAAATTCTCATCCCTATCTAAGCGTCATCTTTAAAGTTCTTAAAACAAGGGAATTAAAGTCATACTTATGTAAGGACACCATCTGTACTTGATGATGATACGTATACGTATACGTGTATTGTGTATACGCAAATATACGTATATTTGCCTATACGTAGGCAAAGATGCCTCCAGCTTCTTTGTTCTTTCCTAGATCACTTCAGCTATTCTGGGTCTAATGTATAACATATATACGTTATATATGTTATAACGTATAACATACGTTATATTATTTGATCTTCCCAACAACCCTGTGAGCTAGGGTAAGGTATAAGTAATCTCAGTTTTATAGATCAGATAACCAAGGATCAAACTGCTATGGTTGGCTAGTGATAAATACAGTCAGTATATGGTAAAGCTCAGATTTGAATCTAAACCCAGTTCTTCCTCTCAACAAGTAAGTGGCTACAAAAACTCAGCTTGTTACAGTTAACATTTTTAAATGGTGGGGCTAGTTCTTCAGAGAACTGCTATAGATTACGACCCCAATTTAATTAACATTAATGCAGTAAAACCTAGGGCAAATTTCCAACATCCAAACACTAATAGTGAATAAAGAGATCATTTCATAAGCTAAGGTAGAAGTTGGTGGAAGTATATGAAAGGAACATCACTGAAGATTTATTTTAACCTGAGATTTCATGGTAACCAGAAATGATGTATGGGATAGTTCCAGGTAAAAAGACAATGTGCTTTCTGTGGAGCACTAGTTACCCTCTTTGAGTAACTACATATTCAAGCATCACTAACATTTCTCTTTTTTAAAATAGCTTTATTGATGTATAATTGATATACAAAGAACTGTATCTATTTAATATGTACAGTTTGATAAGTTTGGACATATGCAAACACCTATGATACTGTCAACACAATCAAGGTAATAGTCATGTTCAACACATTCCAGTTTCCTTGTGTCCCTTTATGTGTTAAGTATAGACACCATGCCATACAGTAGTTCTCTAGGACTTACTCATCTTCGAGAACTAAAACTTTGTTATAACTAACAAAGATATTATCAGATCTGGTTTGCCAATATTTTCTCCCATTCCATAGGTTGTCTTTTTCATTCTGTTGATTGTTTCCTTTCCCATGCAGACAATTTTTTAATTTGATATGGTTCCATTTGTCTATTTTTACTTTTGTTTCCTTTGCTTTTGGTGTCTTACCTAAGAAATCATTGCCAAGATCAGTGTCAAGAAGCTTTTTGCCTGTTTTCTATTAGGAATTTTATAGTTTCAGGTCTTAGGTTTAAATCTTTGATCCACCTTTTTTGTGTGTATGGTATAAGGTTGGAACTTCTTTCATTTCTGCATATGGATGCTCAGTTTTCTCAGCACCATTTATTGAAGAAACTGTCCTTTCCCATTGTGTGCTCTTGGCACCCTCATGCCAAGATCAGTTGACTATATATGTGTTGCTTTATGTCTGGACTCTGTCTCATTGCTATAGTCTGTCTTTATATCAGTGTCATACTATTTTAATTACTGTAGCTTTGTAATTCAGTTTGAAATCAGGAAGTATGATGCCTCCAGCTTCTTTGTTCTTTCCTAGATCACTTCAGCTATTCTGGGTCTAAAGGTTCCATATGAATTTTACGATTGTTGTGTTATTCTATTTCTGTTTTTTAAAAAAATGCCATTAAGATTTTCATGGGCATAGTGATAAATTTGTAAATCATTTTAACAAGTCACATGGTAGCCCCAAAAAATACACACACACACACACACACACACACACACACACAGAAGGTACACAAAATTAAAAGAGAAAGGAATAAAGCATATCCCTACCAAAAATCAATAAAACACAAAGGAAGATCACAGAGGAATAAAGGAACAAAAGAACTACAATACAGAAAACAACAAAATGTCAAAGTAAGTCTTTTCCTATCAGTAATTACCTTAAATGTAAATGGAGTAAACTCTTCAATCAAAAGACAATGGATAATACAAACCCAATTATATGCTGTCTATAAGAGACCCACTTTATATTTCTTTATATATTTTTTTTTAATATTTAAGGACACACTCAGACTAAAAGTGAAGGAATGGGAAAATGGTATTCCAAGCAAATACTAATTAAAATAGAACATAGGTGGCTCTATTAATATCAGAAAAAAACAGACTCAAAGTCAAAAACTGTCATGAGCATCACTGTATTTCTGTTGCATTAAAGATGTTTAGTGTATGATATAATTCAGAAATAAGGTGAGAGGAAACCTTTAATGTCTTTGAACATATGTAATAGAATTGAGAATAAGTGTATTCTATTAGAGACTTTTAACAATGAAACACATTATTCACTAGAGTTTTCATGTGTTTTTTAGTAAAATTAGTGATCTATGCAAACAAAGGAAGGATTTACATGTATATATAGCTTTTCAGAAAGTTCTTCCAGGAGACTGACAGCAACATTGCATAGTAGAAAAAATACTTGCTCCACAACTTTTCTGAACCTCATTTTTTTTCCACCTGTGAAGTAATAAATATTGCCCTCCATTATTCAGAGAAGTGTTAGAATTAAATAGGAAAAATAAGTGTGGACATTCTTTGACATACATGAAGTGCTATCATAATTGCTTTTTGAAAACGATCTGGGAAAATGAATTTGCTATTTCAAAAATATTCCATCTAGCACAATAGCAATGCTATTGGTTTTAAAGTTGAACAAACCTCAGATTTCTTTCTCTGATTTTGTCACCTCTGTGTTACTTAACCTCTCTGAACTTGTATTCTCACTTGTAAAATGGAAGATATTTTCATAGAGTTATGACATTTATTTTTTTAAAAAACCATTTTTAATTTCTTTTCAGTGTAACAGTATTCATTTTTTAAGTAATCTCCATGCCTAAGTGGGGCTCAAAATCACAACGCCCAGATCAAGTCGCATACTCTACTGACTGAGCCAGTCATGTGCCCCCAATTGTTATGACAATTTAAAGAGTTAATGCATGTAGAGCACCTCATACAATGCATGGTGATCAATAAAGGTAACTATAATAAATGAAATTCCAAACCAATATAAAAGTAGTATTTTGAAAAATCTTGATCTGTTGGAGAGCAAAAAGTGGAATATGAGCTATGTGAATAAATGTAAAAATATTCAAAATTATTTTAAGAAATGAAACCACATTACTCATATTTTTGGTATAACTTTCAGATTTGCTAGTTATTTAATTTAGGTAGGTTGTACAGCATACAAAAAGAGCCACATATACCTGGGTCTGAATTCTGTACTGTGGTGCTATCTGAACATATTGACCCTTATTTTTATCATTAATAAAATGGGAATGATACCTATCTGGGATGGTTATTATGAAGAATACATTAGGTAAATGATGCAAATATTGTAGGTAAATGATGCAAAGTGACTAACATTGTACTTGACAAAATGCTTAAAATTATTTAGTTCCCTTTCCCTGTCATTACTTTCATTACCCTGTCATTGTATGCATAAATCCACCCAAGCATAGACAGCTGCCTTAGCATCATTATTTCTATTTTTTAAAATCCTGTTAACCTTGTATACAAGTGTGCATTTTGGTAAAGGTTTTATGTAGCTTTTACAAGTGAAACTAAACACATGACCTCAGTCTCTGACAATATTGCCCACTTCCACTCTGTATGTGGCTTCTCTTACTTGTGAAGATATTATTTTTGAAATAAAAATAAATTTAGTTAGAGTGTATGTCCTATAAAACCAGTTTTGATCCTAGGAGGTTTATTTTGTCCTTTATTTGTTTTAGATTTAGCACAGATATGTTTTATAAATTAACCACATATATTTTTTAACTTGGGGGATGTTAGAGGTAGAACTTAGAGTAAGTAACCCTAATTCAACAGAAGTAGCCAGATGAACATTTCTGTAGCTCTTAAAAATTATAATGAATGTGATTGAGCAATTATCTTTTTGAGAAGACACAGTTAGATACCAGTCAGAGAGGTGCATGTATGCATACACACGCACACATACACATAGACATGTACCTTTCCTTAAGAAGACCAATCTTAGGTTTACCAGGTAAATTCTAAAAAATTTTTAATTACAAAGATTTCCTTTAGAGATCTCAACCCAAGATAAAAACAAAGTAAAATTTTAATTATATTTAAATATTTTTGGAAATTGCTGGCTAATGACTATTTTAGCTATTGATCTTACTGCCTATGAATTACTCACTGTCCAGAAAAATAGTCTAGTGGTTAGATACACAGGTTCTGGAATCCCACTGCTAGATTGCCGTTCCACTTCCATCACCTAAGACTGTGTTACCTTAGAAAAATGAACAGATTTCTTTACATCTTAGTTTTCTCATCTGTAAATGAAGATAACATTACCAGTCTCATGGGGTCACTATGAAGATTAAATGAGTTAACAAATATAAAGGGCTTGAAACATGTAGCACCTTGTAAGGGCTCTGTAAATGATATTTATGATGATGGTGATGATGTAGCTAACTGTGGAACTCATCTGAAACATGTTTTCTGAAACATTACTTAGTGGAGCTTCCTTCTCCCTGTTTTTAATAATATGCTGCTATTAAAAAGTTATATTGAAATCTACCACTGGACCAAGGACATGTTAAAAATACTTCACATTTTCCTAAAGGATAGAAAAAATATGCTATCCTGTTCTTTGTGGCCCGGCAGTTCACATATGATATATTCCTAAAACTGTGCTGCATAAAGAATGTGTTTTGGCATAGAAACTACATAATTTGGAGAGGTTTTTGTTGATAATCTTAAACAAAAACAGTCAAACTCATTTCAGTTCCACTGGAAACCCCCGGGGTGGGGGTGGGGGTGTTTTTGCCAAATGAGAAAAAAGATGCCAGCTTTTGAATTAGGAAGTATTTTCAAGTGTTTGTGTGGGGAAAATGAAAAAAAGGAACATTTGACTTCAGTAAATTTTTATCTACCAAACATTCAAAGCCTTGGAAAACTATTTTCACTAAACTTTTACGGTAAATAATAGCTTATATTTTATGTAGCCTGTTATCGTTTTCACACATTTTTATAGAAATTTTGTAGAAATTTATTTTATAGAAATTCAGGTTTGGATTAAGCATCTCTTGTAGTCCACAGTGGGAGTGTAAGTGGCTGAATTAGGATTTAAACCCAGATAGTATTCTCTCATAAATATCCTATAGAACTTTTCCCCAACATTGTTTGGTTTTCCTTAAGTATTGGATTTAATATCAGACTTTAAGAGATAATATGTGATTCATTTGTATTTTTGGAGGAGGCTATTGTCCTCATTCAGATTTGTTTATATGTTTGTGAATATCTGCAAATACATGCTTTTCCTGCTCCCTAGTCTGCTCCTACCCATCGGCCAATTCACCTGCTTATTAACAGACCTCTGTTACCTTGAACAGCAAAGGAAATTAAATTACCCAACTTGTAACTGTTAACAGCTCTATTAAAAAGTTCTGTGGGATTTAAAGAATTCAGTGATCTACTTACTACAATTAGAAATTACCATGATTTGGAAATAACTTTTCCTTAGGTATAGTATTCAGGGGTAGAATATCAGAGACATACCTAATCATCTCAACAGTGGAATATGGATGACAATATAGCATCCAGGTCAAAAGCTGGTGAAACTTTTTTTTTCTTACGATTTCATTTATTTATTTGTCAGAGAGAGGGTTTGAGCACAAAAGCAGGGGGAGCAGCAGCCAGAAGGAGAAGCAGGCTTCCCGTGGAGCAGGTGGCCTGATGCGGGGCTCCATCCCAGGACTCAGGATCATTACCTGAACAGAAGGCAGACGCTTAACCCACTGAGCCACTCAGGCGTCCCGCTGGTGAAACTTTTGGTTATGTTCCAGTTCAGTGGTTCCAAAACCTAACTGATCAGAATAATGTTAAATTTAGTTACCTCATCTCGGTCTTTGGAGATCCTGATGCAATAAATTTAACTGTATTTTTACGAATCTCTCAGTGATTGTGATGTTTGCCCCAGTTGGAGGGTCTAGCACCTATTCACATCTTCCTCTGCAGTAAGGAGCATGTAGGACTTATCTTGTTGATTTAAATTTCTCCTCCTTTTTTTTTTTTTTTGAAGATTTTTAAGTAATCTCTACACCCAACATGAAGCTCAAACTTACAACCCCAAGATCAAGAGTTGCATGCTCTACCGACTGAGGCAAGCAGGCACCATCCTCCTCCTCCTCTTAAAATGTTTTCATTTTGCTAACCTCTTCAGCATCTGAATTTTTTTTTACTTTAAGCACAAAACATTTTGAGCTCCAAGAAGTGATAAAGGCTGGCTCTTGATTCCCATATGAATTATATACCTTTTGGGTTATCCATGGCTAACAAAAATCAGATTTTTTTCTCCCTTCCTCTAAAGAATTTGCAAGGTCATTCATTTATCTATGTACTCATTAGCAAAAACACTGGATATCTACTGTGAACTAGTTATTGTGAGTGGCACTGGGCAAATATAAGTAAGATACATTTTGACCTCTCACAAACATCATAAATACAGTATGTTCTAAAATTTAAGTGTAGTGGAAATACACAATATAAATGGATGAAAGAGATGTTTGGGTGAATGCTTTAGGAGCATAAAGGAGGAAGCAATGAGTAAAGGAAGACATTACAAAGGAATACCTTTTATCTCAGCCTTAATTGATGATTTGATCAGAAGAGGAAAGGCAGGGCCTCAGAACTCGCAGGGACATGAAAAAAGCACAGCATATTCTGGGACCTGCAGGAGGTTTAGTATAGTCAGAGTGTAAAGGTTCATGGTAAAACTGGGGCCCAAGATGAGGATGAGATATAGATGGAAATTACATCAAGGCCCTCCTTCACATGCTTTACTATAGATTGTGAATTGTGTCCTCATACCCTAAAAGATTGTCAGGTGCTCAAATAATGCCATTTCCTTCTCCTACTATCATTAAGCAGATATAGCTGACATCCCAAAGGTCACAAGTCAGATAAGAGTCAGGCTTTTGTAGTCTGTTTTTCTGGCTATTTTTCATCTTTCAGCTTATTTATTGCACTTGCACGGTAAACACTATAGATGAGCAAAGAAAAAAAAATAATCATTCACAAGCGTTTCCACTGAATTTTCAGTCGACTTCAGCAGATGGTATAAATACTTGAAAAGATCACAGTAAGAGATATCACAAAGGAATCTATAATTGCTGAAGAGTCCATGAATAGTAGGAGTTCAAAAGACGGAGGAACCGGTGCCCTTGATCTGAAAAGGCTTCCTGAACACAGAGGGACATGAGCTCACACTGAAGGGTGGGTCAGATTGGAAGAGGTAGGAAAGGAGAAAAGTCTTTAAAAGGGAAAATACTGAGCAGCAGCAGAAAGGTGTGGAAATGAGGTTAACCCCTGTGCGTTTGGTCACTTGCCTCGAGCTAGTTTTGTGCAGGGAGAACATCAGTAAATACTGGCAATAAATAAATGTGTCTTCCACATGAAATGAAGCCTAGTGAGAAAGTCTGTTGCTGAATTTACTTTTGGTCCATCTTAAAGATCTCACATAAAACTCTTCAGCTGAACTTTAAAAAATAAATATTTTGTAATAGAAGAGCATTTTCTGGCATCAAGACACTCTCAGATCCTAAAGTCATTGCCAGAGATTTTTCAGCTTAAACTCATGCTGTTTAAATGCATTAGAAAGAGATTTAGATAGCCTTTAATGTTTGATTTAGGCTTTTTTTTTTTTTCAAGAAAAAAAATAGAAAAGTCTAACCATCGACCTTGTGTACACAGAGAGCATAATTGTCACATCTTCAGTCTGTTGGATGCCCACATGTGGTTCATTGTTTGCCTATAGCCAGTGAACTTTAGGGATAATTCCTTCTTGCCTCCAACAAGGATGAAACTATCCCGATAAGGGCCACCATTGCTCAGGCATCAGAGATTAATATAAAAACATTTTCTGATAAACTTAGAATCACTGTTATTTTATATCCATATTCTAGGTAGATATTTCAGCTTTAACTGGACTTACCAAGCATTGCTTTCTGACTTTAAAAAAAGCAATACTTTATAAAAATTAGAAGATTTATAGAAGTACTTGCTCACATAAAAGTAAAAACTTGAAATAACTTGGTAATATTTTTGTATGTTTTATTGTGATAGTCTATGCAATTGCTACAAAGTTGCATTTTATAAATACTGTATCTTACGACTTCAATGTTAATATGTACACTTGAATTTTTCTAAAATGATGCATAATTGTATTTTTAATGATTATCTAACATTGCATTGGTATACTCCAAAGCAACTTAACCATTCCTTTATGGTTTGACGTGTAGGTGTATGTGTCTGTTACACGTTTCAACTGAGGAGAGATGTATTCACACCGAAAGCAGGTTATATGATCTACTTACGCAACGTGCAAGCAGAAAATAAATGACAGAAGGGTTGTTCTTCCTTCTTTGTTTGTTTGTACCAGAACACTCTATTATTTACATACATTTTAGCCTCTGTGCCATTTTCAGAAGCTTTATTTGTCTGTCTCACTTTTTGGTTTGGGTAAGGCTTAAATAGAAAATCCATCTGTGAAGCATATTGTATATTCACATTGAAGGCTAAAAATCCATTTTTAATTAAAACTTTATTCAGCTCTGTGGTTCACTTTGTCCTGTTTTTATTATGAAACACTTCAGTCTTCTTCCTAAAACACATATGTCTTGTACATTTCAAGATGTTCCTTGTTGCTCATGCAGAACTAGCTCCTTTATGCTGTCAGCTCACTGCCATATGTTCCGGCTGTTCATTTTGCTTCCTTTCTGGCATTTGTGTAGGCAACATCTTGTATGTAATACAAGTTAGTTTCATTCCCTTTGCTTTTATAAAACTTGTTAGAAGGTAAAATAGCAAACTGGAAACACCGAATGATTCTCTGGCTTGTTAGATTACACATGAGTATAAAGGATGTAGCCTCTCTTAAGTTCTTAATGTTTATAAGATATGAAGAGAAAATATGTCCAGTGAGACCAAAGTCTTGCCAGATGTGAATAATTGCAATTAAGATACGATTGATGCTACTTGGCAAGGGCACACATTATATAAATTGCAGTTCTTTATATTGGTTATTAAACAAAATGTGAAGATTGGAGGGGAAAAGAAGCATAAAAATCAGATTATCCCTTTTATTTTCAGCAACACCCATCATGTTCTCATCTGAAAATCTCTTTGTAGCATTGTCCACACCATGTAAATGATCTTTAAGGTGGGAGGGGCAGAGAGAGAGAGAGGGAGAGAGAATCTTAAGCAGACTACACCTAACACAGAGCCTGACACGGGGCTTGGTCTTATGACCCTGAGATCATGACCTGAGCCAAAATCAAGAGTCGGAGACAACCAACCAAGCCACCCAGGTGCCCCTCCATGTAAATGATATTTAAGATAAATTGGGTTGTACTTCGAGTTAAGTATATTGAGATGAACTAATTTAAAAAATAGTGATGTTTGAGTTGAATCTGAATTAGAAAAGGCAATGATATCTGATGGTATTATAATAAAGATTATAATAAAGAAAATTATGTAAGGATGGGCTTTACATTCTCTAATATAAAGTCCCTGAATAGTATAACCTCAGCTACTTGAACCCTAATGAGTTCTGAATATTTGAATTTCTCAAAGAGTTCCGTTATACTTCCATTAAAATACTTGTTCTTTTAACTATTGACTGCAACATCTAAATTTATCACATATTTCCTAACCTCCTTGAACCAGACATTCTAATGCATTCTTGATGATTCTGGCTCACCAACATGAACAGCAGGTGCTGTGTCAGCCCGCACAGGCACAGGGCTACTGAGATGGAGGGGAGCCTTTGTGCCCGCAGTCACTGCCTCTGTGCGATTACGGTTCTTTGTTTTATTTTTAGCACTGATGCTACTTTGATGTCTGTCCTGTCCTTGCTGACAATTGGCACATCTCATTATCTCAGAATTTCTTTTTCCTCTTCAAATGTTCTGTTTCTGACATAGAGCAAACTTGGGGGACCAGGTCACCAATGTAGAATGATCCCATAAAACAACAGAAATGTCCTGTCAGCTACCTCTTATGTATTGATGTTACATCATCAGTTCTAATAATGAGTTTTTGTTTGCCTCCGGTTCCATCCATCTGGATGAACTTACTCTGTCCAAAGACTTTAGCTGTCAGTGTAAATGTTAATCTGTTTCTCCAAATTTGGAGATAAATTACTTTGGCCTAATATTCTAATTTCATATAAATTTTAACATGAGAAGCACAGGTGCATTTTGACTACCCCGAGTCCTTTATATGATAACTTAGTATATCATACACCTTTACCTTACATTGATTAGAATACATATTTTTTTATTTATCATATTGCACAACCTATTATGTAAGACTTACCATTATCCCAGTACGGATATCATGGCACATTTAATTTAAGCTCATGGTGGTTTCCCTCTGAAATGGAAACACTTCTTCCATCATAGCACAAATGAAAGAGCTAAGATATAAGGTTTTGTGTATTCCGTGCAGCCATTTTGAAATGGACTAATAAATTTTTATTCCATCAGTAATTTGAACTTAGTATTCTGAGTCATGTCCTACAGATTTACATATTTGATAAGCACTTTGCTGTCACTGAACTAAGAGAAACATGCATCCAGCGCTCAACTTTATTAGGACACTGGAGCATTTCTTGAACTCTGTTGAGCTTTTTTTGCCAGGCCCAGTTCTAGGTGCCAAGGAAGCAGATACAGGGATAAATGAAGTCCCATTCCTACTTTTGAGGAACTTCAACTCCTAAGGAGAATGAGACATTGAGGTAGGTTAAACTTCAACGTGGAAGATGCGATAATAAATACAAACAAATCTAGTTGTGAGCTCTAGAAGCTGAAGGGAGAGGAAAACAACAACAAAAAAAAAAGAGTTGAGGGCTGGTGGGCAAGTAAAAGGGCAGGAGAAAATGCTTCCTCCCTGTCTCCAGGACCAGGAGAAATACCTGTCCCCAACCCACTGTTAGGAAGACCAGACGTGCATTTATTAACATTTTGAATGCTGTTACTCTTCTATCTTGGAAAAACAAAATATCTAGGTACAGAGTACTGTGAAGACAAAGAGAGAATCTGGTTAATTCTGCTAAAAGAAGGAAGGGTCCAAGGAAAAGTTGAGACATTTGAGCCTTAAAGGAAGCATGGATGTTGAGCAGGCAGAGATGAGCAGCAGGGTAGCTAGCGCAGGCAGAGAGAACAGCTAGGACAAGGAGGACCACACCATAATAGAGACTACACTACCTAGCCTGCCGCAATGAGCTCTCATGTCTTCTAGCAGAGGAGGAAGTGCAGGGCAGTGTGCTAAGAGCCCTGGCTTAGTCAAGTCAGCCTGCTTCCCGTCCTGCTGGAATCATGCACCAATGGTGTGAGATGGTGACAAGGGGCCAAATAATTTCTTTGCCTCCATTTTCTCATCCCAGAAAGAGAAAGTAATGTCTGGCCCAGGGTTTCATGTTGCCCAACTGTAGGAGGGAGGCATCCTTCACATTGCACACCAAGGGCCTACCTATCTCAGGCAGGTCGGGAGGGTTCAACAAGGGAATACATAGGAAGACTTAGCATAGTGGCAGGCACTATGTGCTCAGTAAACTTGAGCTATTGTTCATCAGTCTGCTGCAATTTTAAGGAATGAATCTCTTTGGAGTCCTTTTTATTTCTAAAGGTTTATGCATCCCTATCCCTTTTAAGCCATCTGTGTGTTCTGAGACTTATCTGAGTACAATGCAAGATGCCCTTTGCCTAATATTCTGGGCTTCGACCAAAAGCAAAACAAAACAAAAAATTAAATCCCTCTAAGAGGCTTTGAATGATCAATCTTTTGTCCCCAGTCTTGGTTCATTTGATTCATGCCAATGTATAGAAGTGTCAAATATATTTATTTTTATTAATAAAACCTGTCTTTTGTGACCATCCAGCATTTCCTCTGGGAACTTTTTCTAGTATAAATTTGTGACCCTGAAGTTTAAAGATGTTTGTTTTATCTTTTCCTTTTATATCCAAAAGCAAGTCTGTTTGGAATGGATTAGTTGGTTAGAACATCTGACTCAGAAAATGGGACAGCCATGAATTTGCCTGAAGATTCAGAAACATGGCTAGGGGACAGTGATTATTACCAGACTTCAAATGTCAGCAAACACTTCAGGGTTTCAGGAGAGAGAAAACAAAACACACAAGGTTTAATGGCTTTTGCTGTGGGGGCAGCCAGGATGGAATTATTTGCTGAACACATGAGGGTCTTTTTGTTACTTGTCCAACTGGATTAATTGAAGCCTGTTAACACTCTGTCTTGTAAAACAGAACATAGCCCTTAGCTACTCACCAGTCCACATAGAGAAGACGGAGGTTATCATCTGTCTTCAGAGAGCAAGTCAGCAGAGTTTGTGAATGTAGCCAGAACCATGACTAGGTAAAGTCAAAGGAAATTGGTCAGAGGCTCCTGGGTGGTTCAGTCACTGAAGCATCCGACTCTTGGTTTCGGCTCAGGTCATGATCCCAGGGTTGTAAGAATGAGAACAGCCTTGCCCTAGGCTCTGTGCTCCGTGGGAAGTCTGCTTGAAGATTCTCTCCCTCTGCCCCTCCCCCACTCGTTCTTCCTCTCTTATTTTTCTCTTTAAAATAAATATATAAATCTTATAAAAGAAAAAAGGCTTGATTAGTCACAGTTTGGAATCAGACTCTGAGCCTGGGGTTCAGAGGGCAAGATGTTTATTAGGGAATGCCCTGGGTCCACACCAGTGGAAGGAAGGACACAGGACCGGGTGTAGGGAGAGGTTGAGCTGAGATGTGGGCCTGGTAGCAGCCTTGGCCAACCCCAAGGGGCTAATGAGCTAAAATGACCCATCAGACCTGTCTCACGTGACACTGAAATGACAGTGCCTTTTTACTTACTAGTCACTGGATGTGAGCTGCTCCCAGAAGGGTGGGACCACTGACAAGGTGGGTCTGAAATGGGGCAGTTCCTTGTTAGTTCCCATGAAGTCTGCCTCCCCACAACTGCCAGTAGCTGGCGCATGTCCTTCCTGTCCTGTCCTTGCCTCTCCCCACCTCCAAATTCTATTGTCACACGTGTAATCCAAACCAGTTCCAGAAGCCTCCCTGGACAGAGAGAAGCCCCACCCTCTCCCTTTCCCAGTTGACCCCAATGAAATAAAGCCTCAAGTGACTCACTATCCAAAAATTACTTAACCTCTGGGCAGCACCCTCCCCCACCCCAACACAAAAATACAGATTCAGTCCTAGCTCTATGAGGTAGGTTGTGTTTTTCCCAAGCAGGAATTATAAGGACCTTTTACAGCCCTGATCTTCCCAGGCCCCAGACCCACAGACACAAATAACTATCAGGCAGTTCCCACGGACTATCTCACAGGCACCTCAGCAACAGTATGCTCAGACCTGAACTCATCATTTTACTGGATTTGCTTTAGCATATATCCATCCATCCACCAATCCTTATTTTTATTCTGTAAATATATATAACAACATTTATAATTGTAACCATTTGTAACTATATAATTCAGTGGCATTAAACACATTCACAATGCTGCGTACCTGTCCCCACCATCTATACCTCGAAGTTTTTCATCCTCCTCAACATAAACTCCATCTCCATTAAACAATATTCTTTCCTTCCCCCCTCACCCCACCCCTTGGGAACCTCTATTCTACTCTGTGTCTCTGTGAATCTGCCGATACGAGGCATCTCATATGTGTGAAATCATACATTTGTCCTCGCATGACTGGCTTATTTCACTAAGCATAACGTTTTCAAGGTCCATCCATGTTGTAGTAAATATCAAAATTTCATCCCTTTTTATGTTAAGTGGTATTCCATTGCGTGTGTATACATTTTGCTTATCCATTCATCTGCGGGGGACTCTTCCTTATTTCTTCCCTTTCTTGCAGTGATACCCCAACAATCTCGCAAACAGCCATCCCTTAGCAGCCTCTGACCCTTTAATTTCTTCTCTTTCTCTCGTGTTAACAATTTTCCTAAACAAACAATAAGATGCTCCTTGGATATGTACTCGTTGCCCTTCCTCCGCCTCCCTGACCCTATCCCATTCTCGGCTACATCATGGCGCTCCATTTACAGTGGCCTTCCGTGGCCTTAGCATTGCCTCTACCTATCTCTCCAAGCTGGTCTGTTTTATACTCCTTCACATCTGATGCTTCAGCCACACCAAGCACCTCACTCTTCCCCAAACATGCCACACCCTGTGACCAACTTGTCTTGCTCTGTGCTGTTTCTTCTGCCTGGAATATAATGCATTCCATTTTTCTGCACAGAAATCTCTACTCACCATTCAGAATCCAAATTAAATGTCATATCTGTGAGCATACCTCCCCAACCCTGCCAGGTAATTTGTTTCTCTCTTTTCTATTTCCCCAGAGTATTTTGTTCCTACCTCTACTTTCAGTCCTTATTACAATGTACTGTAATGCCTTACTTGCCCACCTTTTTTTATTAGATTGACTTCTGCTTGGACGGCCAATTTTTTGCACGTCTATTCTGTGTGCCTGGAAGCTAGCACCATCCACAAAGACTGCTGCATACGTGAGCAGGGCAGTGGGGTGATATCTGAAGGCAGAGTCCTGTCTCTGGGCTAGAAGACCGCCTCCATTACTGAGTGATGGGGCTAGGCCATCTCATGGCCCCTCTGAGTTTGTTTCTTTATTTGTAAATAATTCAACATCCTAGAGTGCTACTGAGAGCTACATGAAGTGATTGATGTGGAATCATTTTTATAAAACAATTGTGAGTGGTCTAAAATGGCCAGGTTCTTTAGTCTTCATGTACTTCTCCTTCCAGATTAATCTGCCCTTCTACGGGTCATTCCCAGTTTTGTGAATTATTCTTTTAAGAATAAGTCACCAATAGTGGGGATGTAATTTGGAGTAAATGATTCATTTGAGTTATCTTCACAGTGCTGGGTTGGTTTGTGTACAGGGTTGGAAATGCAGGGATGCAGAGTTTAGGCAGTAAAAGAAAGAACTTTCTAATTGTCCATGTAGTCCAATGGTGGCTTCCAGCTCTGAGTTAGGGAGTTCTCCATCACTGGAGGCATACAAGCAGAGCCTGGCAAGCTTTACTCATCGAGGAGGCCAATCAGAGAATGTATGACCTGGCCTGAGGGGCAAAGGAGAGCTGAGGTCGCTGACCTGAGGATCCTTCTCTTTAAAATTTACACACAAACCATTCTGAGAGATGGATCAGGCTTTTGCATTTTATTCAGGGGATAAGGTAAAATGGTGGAGGTTTTCTTTCTTCTTTAAATGAAAGTTGTGGATTTTATGTAAGACCGTTGTAACAAATCTGACATTTCTACATTGTGAGTCTGAGCTAAAGCTGAGATTTGATTTTGAAATATGAAAGTAAACTGTTACTAGCTCAATTTAAGTCTCTATGATTTATATTTATATATATAACCTTTAAAGTTCTCCCAACTTTTCACCCTGGAGAAAAAGAAGAAATTACAGTTATCTTACTTAGGGCCAGAAGTTGAGAGAGACACTAGTTGTAGGTTAATGGAAAACTGACCCTGTTTTGCCTGGGCTCCCAGCAGCTTCCACCACCTTCTAACTGATGTGAACTCTCACACCCAGGGACATAGTTACGAGCTTCACATATTAAATTAAGTGCTTTTGCAGTCCAAGCTCGATTACAAATCACTTTTTGAAATGTTTCTTTATGGTATTTTTAAGAACACTATTGGTTTTTAAACATCAGCCTTTCACAATCCAAAGCAACTTCTTAATGTCGTTATTGCTCATGGCAAACCCATTTCAATTCTCCAAAAACTATCTTTCAGTGTTTCTCTCTTTGTGCTGTTTCCACCCAGCGTGCCAGTGTGCGGCTTGCTTTCCTTGTACCCCTCCTCCACCATCCGCACACTCCCCCCAACCCCAGATCCAGGATTGAGTCAAAAGCATGCCATGTTGGCACTAGAAGACTCCTAGATCCCATCTCAGCTAATTCCGATCTCTGCAGCCCCTGCCCCACTATCATTAAGAATGAAGAGACTGAGGTATGGCGGGGCCCGGGAGTGCTCACAAAGCAAGTAGTAGCAAAATCAAGCTCGGTCACATGGACTTCAGAGTCTCAAAAGATTGAGTTTGGTTTGCCGGAAGTAGCACATAAAAGCAGGTGCAAGTAGTCTACTTGTTGGGTGATCCCAAGAGGCCAACAGGAACGTGAGGAAATGCGACAGTGCTTCCTCATTAGGGAAGGTGGCTGTTTAGGATGCGCTCGTGGACAGGTTAGCGCCGTGGGCCGCCGGGGGTCAAGCCCCTGAGAAACTCTGGAGGGGGTTCACAGCAAGCCCCCTCCCTCGGCACTGATCTGTAGGGCTTTCCACAGGAAGTCACCCAGCAAGCAGCGCTGGTGCTGGCCTGGGAGACACGAGTGGGGCTGAGGCAGCGGCTGCATCAGGGCTCAGATGCAGAATCCGCTCCCGTCTCTGGTCAATGAACCTCAGAGCTCTCTGCCTCCGAGCTGAGAGAATGGAACAAAACATGATTTGTAAAGGGAGATTAAATGTGCAAGGTCAGTATTTGCAAATAAGCAGTGTCCCTATTCTATGGGAACGTGCCGTGCACTCTCCTTACTGCCTTGGCTCATGCCGTTCCTCCAGCTTGTGTGACTTGTCCTAGAAAACTCCTACTCATCTTCCAAAGTCCAGCTCCAACATGAACTTTTCTGCTATGCCCTTTCCTGATTCCTCAGGAAAAATTAACCACTCCCCTGCTTTGCTCTGACAGCACACTGTGCTGGCTCTGAAATAGCGGACGATGTAGTGCCAAGCATCCTGTGCGCCCATCTCAGCTCTACTGTAGCAATAATAGCTAATGTTTACTGAGTTTAATTATGACTTTATGTGCCAGGCACTGTTAAGAATACTTTATGTAGATACTTATAATACTTATGTATCCCCTCAATGGCTCTCCTATGAAGTAGCTGCAGTTAACATCTCCAATTTGTAGAAGGGAGTCAGAGAGGTTAAGCAACTTTCCTGGGATCATGTTAGCAAGGGGCAGAGCCAGAAGGTTCCAGAAGTTCAGGCTACCAAGTCGCTGCTCTTAACCACTCTGCCGAACAGCCTCTATTTGGCCGCAGTAGAGAGGGAGTGCCAAGGACTGAACCCTGACGGTACTGCTGGCAGTTTTCATAGGGCCTCCTTCGAGATAGGGCCTCCTTGGAGGCTAGGAAACGTCGTAGAGAATTTGACACAGATAGGCAACACAAGACTTACATTTAACAAAGATCATTCTTGCTTTGGTGGTATTGGGTGAATTGGAAGAGGAGAGCTCGAACACAGAGATGGGTGACAGTCAAGAGGCTGGTGCAGCGATCCAGGAAAGAAGTAACAAAGTTCCAGGTTTAGCATGAGCTAGCCCCTGTTTACCTCCCCCGCCACTCCCCAACGCAGCGGGGCTACCTCCTGTGTTTGTGCAGGTGGTGCCCTGCACATGTGATCTGGCCAGCGGGGGAAGGTAGGGGCGGAAATGCAGCCACCTGTGAGCCCTGGCGAGGGGTCACCCACACCAAGAAGGAAAGGCACTTTTTGCTCACTTGCATTAGGAAGCCAGATGGGCTAGTGGGGACCTTACCAGTGCAGACATTTTAAACTACTTTTTGTTTCCTGATTATGTCATGGTTTTCCCCCACCTCTGTGTTTTGAACATTTGGTTTCTTCTGTGGAGGATGCTCTTTCTGTCATTAATTTATTCTTTCTCTTGATGGTGACTTGGTGGGGAGATTACAATCTACGAGGTAAGATGAATATTCATGGAATCATTCTACAAAGAGGTCACTCTGACATTTTCTTCAAAGGTGAAGTCAGGGGACCATGAGACTCTAGGCTGGGTGCTGAGGGCTTCACTGTTCTGGAAGGCAGCTGGCCGTAGTTAGGTCATCGCTGGGAAATAGGGCTTCCCTTAGGATGTGCAGAATTTTTATACCTAGGTGAACCAACCAGGCAAAGAGGGTAGAGAAGGAGAGTGGCCACCTTTGTCATGGACCCACTACCTTTGATAGCATGCTCACGCCATCTCTGGGCCAGACGACAGAGGTCTGGACCCAGACAAGCTCGCATCACAAAGAGAGGGGACACTGAGGAGGAGGGCCTGCAGGACGACAGAGTCTGTGGAGGAGAGGGAGTGAGCACCACAGTGCAGACAGCAGGAGGTTAGAGACTCAGAGGCCTGTGGGGAACCTTCAGAGGCTGCGGGAAGCTTTCAGAAGCAGGGATGTTCAATACTTAATTTTAAATTGTGCCTCTGAGGTTTAAGAGTCTTTCCTTCCCCAAACCTTTAGTACATTTGGGGGCACACAAACGCTTCAAGGGAATGGTTTTGGGGGAAATGACGGGGGGAAAGCTGAGTTCCCAGTAACGGTCAGTGGGGAACAGCAAGGAAAAGAATGGCCAGGTGAGGTGACAACGATGAGGTCAAAGGTCAGAGGTCACAGAAATGTGGAGGCAGCACCAATAGGAGGTGTTCATAGAATCAGCTGTGTTTAAGCCTCAAAGGACTAGAATTTTATTTGTAGCCAATTATGGTGAGTGATTAGTATACTGATCAGAGACAGCGTTGAAGAGGATCGGATGAGAATAAGGGCAGCCTAGACATGAGAGAGAAAGGAAGGGACCTTCTCACTGTGTCCTTGGCAATGGGACAGGACTGGGTTCTCTTTCCGGACATCTGAGGCATGGTGTGTACACTCCAGGTGAAGGAGGCTCCTCCCCACAGGCTGGCTCCCCAGGTTGCAACTCAGCCAGCCACCATGAGAAGCTTCCAGGACCTTAGAGTATTACTGAGTCACCATTTACTGGACACTGTTACTTTCTGGGTACAAAGTCACTTGGAATGTGGTCCTTGGCTCTTGGTCCTTGCCCCTTGGACTATCCCACCTAGTTGGGGAGATAAACGTCACTGGACAGTGATCAGTACGTGACAGAGGCAGGCCCAGAGGAGGTGGGAGTGGGAGAGAGATTCTGCCCTGGTTGTGGGTGTCAGACAGTTCTGGTCATGGTATTTTCCAGGCTGGGTGGATGCCTGGCAGGCGGAGGGAGAGAGGGGCACGGGCCCAGGGCATTGGCTTGCAGGCTGTCCATGTCTCTCCAACTGGACTTCAAGTGCCTCAAGGCCATGGAGACTGTAGTGTTTGGAAATGATGGTGGGAAGGGGCAGAATTTGAGCGGCACCAAGGAGAGTCCCTCCCCAGAGCTCCCTGCCCAAACACCATCTGTCACCATGCTTCCATTCCACCCTGGCCCCTCATTCCCTGGGGTCTGTCAGGGGAAGTAAGGGCCCTCGTGGGTAGGTGCCTGCTGGAAATAGATGACTAGGGGTTGGGAACCAGGTAGGGAGGGGAAGGACAACATGGGGAGGGAAGGGATGCCAGTGAGCAAAGATGCACTTGGACTTTTGCAATGTTCTTGCAACCCCTTTTCTTATATCTTCCACTTGTTTAAGCCTCAACACACATGTACAATAAAAGCTCCTGAAAGGAAGCACCCAGAGGGTGGGAACAGTGTTTCTGAGGTAGGAACATAGTCAATAAAATGGAAAAAGAGCTGGAGTCAGAAGACCCAGTGTGAGTCCTGCTGTGTGGCCCTGAGCAAACTCAGAGCCCTCTCTGGTCTCCTTTTCTCCACGTGGCCGGTGTGCAGTCTGGGGCAGGGGCTCCTTCTGGCTCAGCTTCCATGGTCTCCGGTTTCCACAGCAAGAGAGACCGTCCAGGCTCCAGTCCAGTTCACTTGGTCTCCACTGAAGCCAGGTCTGCAGAGTCAGGCAAAATAGCCCCAGAGGAAGATGTTGAGGGCAAGGAGCAGGATGGCATTGACATCGCAGATGCTTCTCCAGAGCGGCTCCTCGGCGATGCTGGTCAGCTCCCGCTGGCGCGCGGCCATCTCCTCAGGGCTCCGTGCAGGCTCGGGGCTGCCGGCCAGCCCGCAGAACCAGTCCCACAGCAGCCGGCCCCACCGCCTGCACCGGGCTGGGGACCACAGCCGGGGGGGAGGAGGGGGCAAGGGAAGCAGAAGGGGAGGTGAGGCCAGGTGGTAGGCAGGGAGAGAGAAGGGGCCAGGGAGGGAGAACTGGTGAGACACAGAATGGGGGCGCACAGAAAGAGGGGTGGGTGGCACTGGGGCCTTGCTGGGAACCTACAGACTGGGCGCCCAGCTGGGACTGGGACAGAGCTCTGGCCCCCAGCGTCCAGTCCTCCAGCAGAGCCTCTCAGTGATGCAAGTAGGGGGACGCGGTGAGGATAATGGGGTTCATCCCAATTCAGAGCATGAGGACTGAGTAGGGCATGATCTCTTCAAGGACAGCTGGGAGCCACGTTCCCACTCTGGGCTGGCCTGCCTGAGGTCCGGTGCTAATCACCCACCGGCTTCTCCAAGCCGCAGCTTCTCTCTCAAATAGGTTAACTGCGATGCTCGGCTCTTCTCCAGGTTGCTTTGAGCATCAAATGAGAATGGACATTTGCTAGCATTTCGAAAAGTGAGCCTTGCTGGGGCAGCAGGGAGAGGTTCAGCTGACTACGGTTCCAAACACTTATGAGACTGAGCTGGTATGGATCTGACTCCCCAGCACCCAGATGGGGCTGCTTTGAGGTTAAAGGGTAGCTCAGTTCTTTAAAAACTAAGTTTAAAGGAAGTAATAAAGTAAGTATTTAAAAAAAATTTTTGCATTTGCAGATGACATATTAAAATTAATATTCATCGAGGTTGGACAGAACCAATGGAAATGCTTTATGATCTTAATGACCTTGAAACTTGGTACCTGGTAAGCTCAGTGTGACTACAGAGTCTCTGGTCCCATCAAGAGACCATCTGGTTTCACTCCCACCTTGTATCCAGGAGGACACAGGCTCAGAGAAAGGAGGGGATCTACTTAAGGTCACCTGCTTAAGGCGGCACTAAGCAATACCAGGCGTGTGGCATTCCAAAGGTACTGGGTTGTAGCATTTTACAAGCCCATTCGAGGACTCTCTTCTGACTCTCAGGGCCTCCCTCAGAGGCCGGTGATGCACAGGGCATCGCGCCAGCTCCAAGGCTCAGCAGTCACGAGGCGGTTGTTGGTGAGCCATGACCTCGTACATGTGAGTGTGTGTACACTTCTTTCTGACCTATTCTGTCCTTAATATTTTTTTCATCTTCCTTTTTTTAGGACACAAAACTACACTGCCATGTCGCCGTTTAACTCGAGGACAACACAGATGAAGCTTTTTCTACCTTTCGAGAGGGGGATTCCAGGAGTTGCCTCCTAGGAGTGGGAAGTGCTTCCTTCATCTTTTTGCGGAGCAAGCCCCCCACACGGGGCTGGCATTTCTCTGCTTCTCCAGGGACAGGTTCTGCGCTGGGCCACAGGGACAGCCAGGGAAAGCCACGATGGCAGCGTCCGTCTGTCTCATGCCAGGGTTCCACCGGGACAGCGCGAGTGGTGCCCTTCCTCCTTCTACTAAAGCTACCTTCCCAGCTTCTTCCGTCCCTTTCTTCTCTTGGATCCACCTTCCTAGAAGGCCCTGTGCTTCCTCCCTGCCATACACTTTATAGGAACCTAGACCTGGTTCTTGCCATGATGGGGGGAGAAAAGGTTTTGAGATCCCATCTGGTGCATGGACCACAAAATGTGAAAAAGAGACAAGGGGTTACATTGTGCAAAGCAAAACACACTGGAACTAACAGGACAACTGATTAGACAGGGGGCAGGGTGGGAGTGTTGACTCTGAGCATTGGTGGGGCTTTCTGAAGTCAGCCCATATGGGTTTTGCCCTTGGAAGTTTATAAAGGGTTACATTCTCCATTAAGCATAGGTTTTTAGAGTGGACCTTTGGTGTTTAATTGTTGCAGCTTGGGCAAGAAGATGGGAGTGTTGGCTCTTGGTGGGATGCTGGAGCTTACAATGTCATTGACTCCAGGCACCTGGCTGATTCTCTAGCAGGGCCTTAAGCAAAGGGGAGGGAGTCAAGACAGGGGGGCAATTTCTCAGGCCTAGGGGAGCACAGGGCCCCCTGAACCTGGCAAAGACGAGGGACCCGAGTGGCAGGCTGCTGCTAGAAGTTCAGGTCTACCAGCTGGCACTTTGATGATGTCACCTATGCTGTTGGCTTAATATGACTTATTAGAAGTTCCCAGAGGCTGGGAATGGGACTAAGACACTGTGGAGGCCCTGAAGGAGTCCCACCCAATCCAACAGGGGAAGGCTGCTGACCAAGGCACCCCAACTCCACCCAGGTGCTGGGGTTCCCTCTAACTGAGGCAGGAAATAAATTTAGGACTTAAATGTCATCAAATTATTAATTCCTGAGGCAAGAGAAATTGATTGGAGCTTTGCTTGCCACCTGATTTAACTTTTTTGACTGTAATTTTTCCTTAGGAATTTTATAATTTAGGAGATCTCTATAAAGTCATTATATCAGACTATTCTAGTGTGGTTATTTAATCACACTGTGGGAAGGTTACAGTTGCATGGTGTCTAAAGCAGCAACATTAAGTCTTATGCCAATTTTCAACTTCAGACACTGTGTGGCCTTGGAGTACATCTCACTAAGGTACTATTCGAACACATTTAAGGACCTCTAGGAGACCAAATGCATATGGCCCATCAGCAGCTCAAGGACGATACCCATAGGAATGGTTGTTGGTCTAGAGGAACCTTGTGAAGAGGGACAGAACGGTATGGGCCCAGGGTTGCCATGTGTCTGGGTGACTATAGGCAGAATGGTTAAGCCCTGTGGGAAATGTTTCTTTGATGTGCCTCATGTTTCCGTCCATCTGGAGGGAACTCAGTTAGTGTAACACCCTTTGATTTCTCTCTCCTTAGACTCATTTAGCCCAGGGGAGGTGAGGGGACTTCCCCGCTGGTAGATTTGGGAAGCATGAAGGGGGCACACGTGGCTGGTCCTTCCCTCCTCCTCCTTGTCAGTGCAGGGCTCACAGGGGTAGGAGGTTGATGGGCACCTCTGTCTGATGCTGGGCTTCACCATAAGGAAATGCACCTCCCCATGGATATAAACAAAATCTTTCTACTTACATTTTGACTCCTATCTGCCTTCCTTGTTTGTCTTATTTCTCTAATAGTTTAGTAGCCATGTGGGCAGGGAGGAACATTTTCTTTTTTTGGCATCCCTCTGAGATCTCATCCCCAAAGGAGGGTCTCTGGGGCCCCATGACATGGCATCCCCATTACTCCTGCGTGATGTGTGCCCCCAGCGTGGCCCCAGCCTACCTCCATGCTGGTCCTGGCCCTGGCTGGAGGTCTCTGCCCCTCCATCCCCTAGAGGGCTCACCCCAGATGGCATCTCCAATGTCCCCGGCGTGCCCTCTGGGGCTCCCTTCTCCAGCTCAGGGTGGGGACCGTTCCGTGTCCACCATGTCAGGCGAGCAAGCTGGAGGGAAAGAAAATACTGTTTGACTCGGGTGAGCATGAGGAACAGGCACAGGGCTGAGTCAGGAGGCCTGGCTCTCAGCCCGAATGCCCTTTCCTTTGAACAGCTGCGCCTCTCTGAGCACCTGCTCTAGGCTCCCCACCATGGACTGGGAGGAAAGAAGCTGGACAGGGAGGCAGGCGCCCCATGACAGAAGGCTTCCAAGGTCAGGTTGTGGAGTTGATACTCTTAAAAAGAAACTCGTAGGCGATGGAGAGTCCCTGCAGACTTTAGACGAAGAGACGAGACTGAGCGGCGGGATTTAGAAAGCTCTCTTGGAGTGAATTGAAGGGATCCAGGCTGGAGGCTGCTAGAACAGCAGAACAAGAAATACAGAGCATTGGGGGCGGTGTTCGGGCAAGGAAGCAGTGAACATGGCTCTCAGGTTCCCGCCTTGGACCATCAGGTGGGGCACCGGAAGAGCTGGGAGACTTTGCCTACAGAGTGCCCGCCGGGCCTGCATTCCCTGTACAGCCCTGAAGGCTTTCTCTTTCTCCCTTTTTGGTGGCACAGCAGAAAACCCAGCAAGTTCTCCAGCCGATGTGGGTTGGGCCCAACCAGGACTATCTGAGCTCTGTACCATCTCCTTTCCAAAAAGCTCTTTTCCTGGCCCAGCAGTTCTTGGTTACAGATTGGACCAGCTGTCCCTCCCCGGTCACCGAATTCCTACAGACATGTCCAGCATGCCGGGGGAGCGGCTCTCCTCTAGGATCCTCTCCTCCAGTGCCCAGCTATGTGTCTGTATGGTCTCAGGAGAGCCCAGGCTGCTTCTCCGCTTGTAAGGACCTCTCAGTAAGTGTGACTTCATACTTCCACGGTGTGCCATTAGCAGTGTATGGGCGGTGTATGGTCTCTTTAAAGCTGGATTTGGGTTTGAATCTTGGGCAAGAGGGAGAGAATGGAGTTTCATCTTCCTGTAGAGGATAAACCAGCTCAGGGACGGTGTGGGTGAGAAGGGTTAGAGGCCATAAATGGGTCCCAAGGGACACTGACACTGAAGGCCGTGAGGAAGGCTTCAGAAGAGTGAGCAGAGGGTTGGAGGGGAATGTGTGAGGGACGTGAGCAGGACGTGGTCTGTGGTGGCTGGTTCTCCTCAGAACTCACTGGCAACGAAGATGTGGATATGATCATTCATTTCTAGCATCAAGAAGGTAATTGGAGTCTTGGTGAGAGCAGTTTCTGTGGGAAGGTGGGACACCAGCCAGACTGGATGAGGAGACAAGAGGTGGGAAGTGGAGGCTGCCAGTGATCACCCTGCAAAGTCCGCTGTTGGGGAGCAGAGCGGGAGGGAGGAAGGGGCTGGGGAGGGGATTTCAAGTGAAAGATTCTGCCGTGTGGGAGTGAGGCAGTAGGCAACAGGGAAGAAGCTGAAGAAAGCAGTGGGGAGAGACCACTTATGAAGTGAGCCACCAGAGAAACTGGCCTGTCTGGACTCCTTTGTTTGTAGGAATTAGTGACATCAAGGGTATAAAGTCATTTTGCAAACTCTCCAGCACCATAAAGGTAATGCCTTCCTCCTGAAGTTCTGGGACTAGCTTCTGGCACCAGTTCTGTTATCCACTGAATTCTATAACCCCCATTCATATGTTAAAGTCCTAACCCCCAGAATGTGGCTGCTTGTGGTGATAAGGGCTTTAAAGTGGTAATTACGGTTAAATGAGGACATCAGAGTGACCCCAATTCAATAGCGCTGGTATCCTTATAAGAAGAGGGGATTGGAACACAGACACACAGGGGAAGGACAGGGTGAGGACACGGAGGCAAAGGCAAGCCAAGGAGGGGGGTCTCAGAGGAAAGAACTCTGCCAACACCTCGATCTCACACTTCTTGCTTCCAGAACTGTGAGAAAATAAACTTTGGTTGTTGAAGCCACACAGATGGCAGTACTGCTGTGTCATGGCTGTGCCCATGAGGTAGAGATGAAAGGTTTCAAAAAGACTGAGGACTGGGAAATCTGTCAGCACAGGAGAGTGGGGCACTGGCTCTGGGCTCTGGAAGACTCTATGTCTTTTCTTATCTACCTGTTCCTTCACTGACCAACGAATCCCTACTCCTTCTTCTAGGGCCAGCTCAAAGTGACCTTGCCGGGGAGCCCTCTGCCACCCCCCAGCCCTCTGCCACCCCTGCCACCTCCCGTGCTGGGCGCCTCCCTACATTTTCTCCTGGTAGGATAACTGTTGGCGTTGGTGTCTGTCCCCGACAGTCGGTGGCAGGGACAATTCGTCTTTGTAACCCTAACACAGTGCCTGGCACACAGGACATGTTCACTGAGTAATTTTCCAATCGAATGAATGACTTTTCACATCAGATTTCATAATCCAGTGAGATCCCTCTCCAAAGAACGTGTGTTATGGCCACAGAGGAGTCAAGCCACTGGAATGAAGCTCAGTGGTAGAATCCCAGGCCCCCGGGGGGAAGGGACAGCATTTCGAGGGGCCCCAGTACAAGCGCTCCACTTGCCTTTTCCTCAGGGATGGGGCTGGTACAGAGGCTGACAGCGACGATGACGATGGCAGTGAGCCCACAGAGCAGGAGGGCAAAGTAGAGGTAGTGGAAGTCCTTCAGCACGGCCGGCCTCCGGTCCACCTCCCCACAGGCTGGCGCTGGGTAGGAGAACTCCAGGATCATGCGCACAAGCCCCACAGCCAGGCCGAACATGAGACCCCAGAAAGCTCCCTGTGGAGAGAGGGCAGACGTGGGGGGGCCCTGGCAGGGCAGACGTGGGGGGGACCTGGGTAACAAGCTCAGGTCTGTTACACCATTTGCGGGCCCACCTCGGTGAGCTCCCCCGTAATGCTGAGCCTTTGCTGAACTTAAAAGCAGGCCGAGTGGTGCCCTGGGCAGGACACAGTCTCCAGAGTCAGAAAGATGAGGATTTGGATCCTGGCTCCATTCCAGAACAGGTGAGATAGCTTCACTGGCTCAGAGTTTTCTCATGCGCAATGATAGGAGAAATTAGTAGATGCTTACTATTCAGCCAGAATGGAATATGCTTTTGTAATAAGTAGGGAAAACCAGGATCTCCCATCCTGATTTTCTGTTACAACAAATAAAGAATCGGAATAGAGCTCTTCTTTTTACCAAGAAAGAAACAAACAAACAAAGAACAACAACAACAAAACAAAGAAAGAATATCTCCTTCCTTGTTTATAACACCACTTGACCCAAACCTACACCTTTTCCATATGTGAAGGTGAGAAGGCTCCTATTTTTAAAAATGAGGTGCCGATCCTGACAGCAAGAATTCTGAAACAAACAGAAACACCCAGAATTCAGCCGAGACCTGCTGTGCACCTGGTTATCAGCAGGGAGGTTAAAGTTCCAGAAATGGTCAACATTGGACACCCCAGAAGCTCCCCTCCCCTCGCCAAGGGAGGGGAGCTTCTGGGGTGTCCTTTGCAATGACGTTGAGCTCTCCTGTGGCTCATGCGGTGCCGTGTCCATGACATCCTTTAGCCCCCAAAGCACAGCCCGCACAATCAGGCCCCTCTTTTTCTCAGCTCTCCTGGGGAGTAACCAAGGCAATCATCCTGGCCCCTCTAGCTCCTCCCAGCCCATCAACCTGCAGCAGCTTCATCAGTGATGCACCTGCGGGGTCATTTGTGGCTGGTGTTTGCTACATACAGAACCTTATGGGGTTAGAGAGGGAACAGACCCCAGAGAGCCTCCCGCCTTTCGCACACACTCTTCCACGTGTTGGGAACATTTTTCTCTTCCCCATTCATCCTTCAGTCTAGGCTCAGATGTCCTTCATCCAGGAAGTCTTCCCTGGTCCCCTCCCAGGCATCCCATAGGTTAGATGCTCCCGATCTCCACTCTCACAGCAGCCACTAGACCTTGTGGTCATTCCCTATTGAATCATCTTTCCTCTCACCTGGCCCAGAGATGGCAGACCTACATGAACCTTGTAAACCATCGCATCTAGAAGCCTCTGTAATAGGATCGATGAAGGTTTGTCGAGTGAATGAATGAATCAAAGCCCGACGCTGTGGATGGGGAGATGGAAGCCTGAAGGAGGCAGTGGGTGTGTCTAATATGTCCCAAAGAGACCCCAGGCTATGGACAGCCCGGACCTCCCCACCCTCTGGTGTGCAGGGAGAGACAGCAGCCCTGCTGCACTCACAGGCTCTGTGACTCTCTTGCAGAAAATGGCCAGCAGGAAGAGGGCGGTGATAGGCGGGGCCAGGTAGCTGGTGACAGACTGGATGTAGTCGAAGAGCTGTCCGCTGTTGGAGCTCTGAATGATGGGGATCCAGAGGATGCTGATGACAACCAGGAATACCACGAACACTCTGCAGGGAGGGCACAGGGCTAGACTTTTCCCTTCTTTGGGCTCCTCCAGCTCTAACCCGCCACTCCATTACACTGGCATTTATCTCAGAGCAGGGACTCCTGCTTCTTCTCCAGACTTCACCTCAACTGATCCTGGCTCAGGCCCAAGTACCCTAAAGCACTCTCTTAACAATTACGCCTGCACAAATTGAAAATTTTCCTTGGGTACAATAATACAAATGGCCAGGAGATGGCGCGCAAACCCTACAGATGGATGAAATAAAAGGTGGGAAACCGCCTGGGTAGAAGGAAGGAAGGGTCTTTGGAAATGTCTTTGTGCCCCTGTCCTTTCCTCTCCCTTCCCTCCCACATTTCCCCCCTCAGGCCCCACTGGAGCCCCTCCCCTTGCAGATCCTTAAATGTTCAGGCCCTACACATAGCACCCCCTTAGGCAGCTGTAGACCGGAGCCATCCTCATGGAAGGAACAGTGAGTGCGAAGGCACAGAGATGGAAGAGGGTAAGTTATCGAAAGCCAAGTACCATCTTCCAAACAGAAAGAATAAACGTGCTCGTCCAGAAACCTGAGTCACGGAGCCTTAAGTTATGAAGCAAAGAGTCTGGAAAGTGCCCCTTAACCCCGTGTAAACTACAAGCCTAAGGAGGAAAAGAAAACAAGCCACCAGATGATACTTTGAAAAGCACAACATCGAAACCAACGAGATAAAGTTCAAGTTCTCCCGCTTGTTGTTCAAGGCTCTGCATCCACTGGACACAGCCATCCTGTCAACTTCCTGGCTGCGGCAGCCCACGCTGCATTACCTGTGCTCCTGCTACCATGCTCAGCCCTCAGCGCAGTCAGGCCAGTCAGTACACATCGCCCCGGTGTCCCCAGCACAAGGTGTGATGCAAGGGGAACGCTCGGGGTGAGTCTGATGGAGTAAATTGAACAGGCTTTCCGTTTTCCTGGGATAATGGCCGGAGCTGATCTATAAAGCTCCTGGGGGTGAGCTGCTTGCTAACTATCCCCCAACCCGCTACAGTTCACCTTCCCTTTCTTAAATGCTTGTCAGTTTCTCTCACTTACTCGGTCATCAGAGAAAGAGAAAGTTGAGCAGACAGGGAAGAGGTTTTTTTCTCCTTATGCTGGAAGTGGAGGAATGTCCAGAGCTGGGGAGGGACTTACGTGAGGTCATGCAGGAAGCTGGAGCTAGAACCAGACCGGCCGCGCCCCTGTCCCCGCTCCCCCCCCACCCCCCCGGGGCAGCCCAGGGCAGGGAGGAGAGGGGAGAGGGGTCCTGCCTGCAGGGAAGGGGTGCTCCAGAAGAGGGGCCAGCGCACCTGCCCACCACCATCAGCTCTTGCTCCGTGGCCTGCCTTCGGAGGCGCAGCCACACATCAATGGCAAACAAGGTGCTGCTGCTGTTGAAGATGGAGGTGAGTGAGCTCATGAGGGCGGCCAGGATCACGGCGATCATCAGGCCCCGCAGACCTGGGGAGAGGCGAGGTCTCCGTGGGCAACCAGCCGGTGAGGGCCAGCTCTGCCGGGGGCCACGGAGCCTACAGGGTCCGGCAGAGCCGGGGGTTTGGGGCGGTGATGGCTTGCAGGAGGTTCCCATCTGGGCGGCTGAGGAATCCAAGAACCCTGGAGGCTGGCTTCTGGGTAAGCGCTGCCTCTGCCTTGCTCTGTGGCCCTTGAGCAAGTCGCCTGCGCTGGTCCCAACCTCCTCAGCTGCATCACCGAGAGTAGTAGGACTGGGTGACCCTGCCGCTTTGACTCCTTGGTCTGGGTTTCAGAGTCTGTAGACACTGGGTTACTGGCCCCTGCTGGGGAGGAGGGCTCCTGTTAAGGATGGAGTGTTTTTAGGGTGCCTGGGTGGCTCCGTCATTGAGCACCTGCCTTCAGCTCAGGTTGTGTCCCAGGGTGCTGGGATAGAGTCCCGCATCTGGCTCTCTGCTTGGCGGGGAGCCTGCTTCCCTCTCTCCCACTCCCCCCTGCTTATGTTCCCTCACTCACTGTGTCTCTCTCTGTCAAATATATAAATAAAATCTTTTTTAAAAATTAAAAAAAAAAAAAAAAGAATGGAGTGTTTTCAGTCTGTGTGCCTTTTCATGGACACAGTGGTGTCAGGTTAAGGCCCTGGCCTGGGAGGCAGAAGGCCTGGATTTGTTTCCTGGCTCTGCAAGTAACTAGCTGTGTGATCTTTGAACGAGTTCCTTCCTCTCTGGACCTATTCTTCCCGCACTTGCAGGAGAGGGTAGAACCCACTGATCTCTGCAGTCTCTATGACTCTAATGATCAAGCTTCTAGAAACAAGTGGTCTCCCTGGGGAGACCACTTTCCATCAGCCCAACCTTGGCCCTCTTTCCTCCCAGTCCAAACATCTAACCACCTCCTAGAGGTCTCCCTGAAGGAGTTAAGGTGTTCCAAACAAACCCAGGCCAGCACCTTCCTCTGGGGCCTTCTGTTGCTTCCTTTGGTAGCAAACTCCAATCTCCACAGCAGACACTCAGTTATCCTAGACCCCTCCTCTGCTGCCCTCCTAGGCTCCCTCCCTCGATCAGCCTCCCTGGGGATGGCCAGTCCCAGCCAGGCCTCCCGCCATCTCTACTGTTTCTTTGATTCATTTCTTTTTCTACGGGAGAGAGGGGAGAGCTCAGCTCGAGCACTTCCCTTATAAACCTGGCTTTTGCCTATATCCCTACTCTCAATATCCTCGTAAGCCCAGGACCTGGGAGCCCTCTCTGGATCCCTCTGTCTCTCTCCTCCCTCGAATGTAATCAGTCACCAAATCCTGCCACCTGTACCTCAAGAAAATCTTTAAATACCTTCTGTCCACCCCAAAACTACTGACCTGGCCCAGGCCAAGAGCACCCCTCAGCTGGGCCACCACAAACCCCTGTTAACCTTCCCTCTGCCTCCCTGAACCTAAGCTCTCCCTCAGACTGTTCCTTCTGAAGTTCGAATCCCCTCATGTGCTCTGGCCTAAAACCCAGAGTAAAGGCTCTGCTCCCCAGTGAGGGGGGGGCACGACCTCCTCTAACCCCGCAGGGCCGCCTCAGACCTCCTGCTCCCTGTCAGCCCTCAGCCTCAGCACATGCAGTCCCTCCTTCCCGAACGACATTTCCCACCTGCATCTGGCTTGGTCTGCTTAAGATGTTCCTCGGGATTCAGCTCCATGTCCTCTCCTCTGGGAAACCTCTGAGGTTCCCCCAAGCTGGGTCAGGTGCCTCCTTAGGGATCCCTCAGCCACACTGTGTCCCCACACTGGTGACGCAGTCTTGTATCCTCAGTGAGCCCAGGTGTCCTGGGGATGGCATAAAGCCCAAGCGCAGGGGCGGGCCTTTCATCCCTGCATCTCCAGGATTAGACCCCAACTAGGTGTATAGACGCTCATGAAAACTCTGTGTGTGTGTGTGTGTGTGTGTGTGTGTGTGTGTGTGTGTTGGGGGAAGGTGTGTGTTGGGGGAAGGAGGTGTGCAGGTGAGGTTTTATCCCCTATTCCCATCCATGTCCATCCTTAAGGCCCCCCCTCCTGGGCAGCAGGGATTGGAGGAAGCTGGGGGATGGTTGTGAAGGGCGGCGTGGGGGAGGCAGGACTCACCGACAGGCATGAGGGCTATGACCAGCTTAGGGTAGGCAATGTTGGAGCAGCCCACTCGGGCCCCGCAGATTCTTTGGCAAACGTCAGGGTCTACACAGCCCACCTCATCTACAGAAGAAGTGATGGCCATTAGAGCCCAATATTTGCTTTCCAATGGGAAGAAACTACAGGAAACCTTTTCCTGCTGACTCTGGAGGGAACCAGCATCTCTTGTAGGAGCCAAAGGGTCAAGGGGCAGGCCGATGCCTGGGTACCACAATCCAGGCATCTTCAGGAAATTTCTTGACCACATACTACCCTGCAGAGCCTGACAGACTACTGTGGGTTTGAGGCCTTATATCTTGCTTAAAAGGCAAAAATCCTTAGAAGGCACCAAGAATGCCTTCATTGGTCTTTCCCTTATAAAGGGAAAGTAGGATTTTAAAATGACATTCAAACACAAATGTCTTCTTCTGAAACACTTACTGTATGTTTGGCCCACAAAGCCTGACACATGATGTATTCTTTTTTTTTTTTTTTTAACTTTTTTGTTCATTAAAAACTTTACAGTGGTTACACATTTTTAATTTCAGAAAGTTTAGAGTTGGTCAGAACATATTTTGCAAGATCTAGTGCCTAGTGTTGCTTTTCCGATGTAATAAAGGTTGTCTGGCAGAACCTGAAAAGTATATGCTGAAATGATTTTTAATCCTTTTCGTACCTAAACCTCCCAAATTTGTCCTGGTGCACAAAAGCAAGGAGGTAAAACCAGAAAAATCGGGCATGTGTTCGCCATGAGTCAACGTGTCTGCCATCTGGAGGGCATGGCCGCTGGTCCCAGAGGCATGGTATTGTAGCCAGTTTTCCCCAGAGATGTGTCCCACATGATGTATTCTTAATAGAAGTAACAGGTGGGCCCCCGCCCCCACCCCACCCCGCCCCGAGTGCAACACCGTCCAGCTCCTACCTGGGTACAGGGCCCGGCTGATCATGCCAGGCATGACAATGAAGAACATGGGCAGGATCTTCAGGTAACCACCCAGCACAGAGCCCCCCTTGGCATGAGACAGATTCTTGGCAGAGAGAGACCTCTGCACGATGACCTGAAAAGGGAGGGGCAGCGGCAGGCCACTCAGGTCGGTGGGGCTCAGCTCAGCCACACGTGAGCCCTGAAGTGGTCCAGGAACAAGGCCCAACCCTCTCGGCTTCTAGTTACATGGTTTTCCTACAGGGAGCCACCCCAGGCTGTGATGGGCTGGGCCAAGCCTAGCTGGGGCATCACCTGGTCCGTGCACCAGCACCACGTAGCCAGCACCGTAAGCCCGAAAATGAGGCCAGGCCAAGGAATGTCCCCATTCACAGGGTCCCGGAGCATGTGGAAGGCGTCAGACCGGGGGAGATGGCAGGTGGTATTGGGGACTGTGGCATTAGGGATGGCCTGTCTATACCGCTGCTCCAGGCCTGGGTACCAGCCTACTTCCTGAAAGCCTGTGGAGAGAGACCACAGGATGTGACATGGCCCTGAGACCCCGCAGGGCCTGTCCCATGCCCCTACCCTAGCTTCTAGTCCCATGTGGGGCCCTGGGGCTTGGAACTAGTATGGGACTTGGGAAACAGGGAGGGATGTGGGGCTCAGACCCTTTGTTGTTATAGCGAGAACTTTGCTCTTTTGGAACCCAATCCGGGGTGGGGGTGGGGAATAAGGCTCTGTGCTCTGGAAAGTTCCAATCAAACCACGAGATGAAAGCCCAAGACAGATCAGTAAGCAATTTCTACATGATGGCGGGGGGGAATGTATTCAGGTCTCTACCTTACCCAGAAACATGAGGACCAGGGCGCCCCCCACCATGATCACCGTCTGCAAGGCATCTGTGTAGATCACAGCCGTGAGGCCCCCTGTGGACCCAAGAGAGGGCTCATCAGTCGACACCAACGGGGTTCCTCTCTGGGTGCCTGCCCTGTGCTTAGCCACACTGAGGAGCCCTCTTAGCAGGTGGATTCTCTCTGCCTGCCTTCCCCTCACTGGCTGGTCCTAGCCACAAGCACTCTGGTCTAGCTCTCTCTCTCCCCAGCAGGCTCTGAGTGTGGTCACTGTGCCTCAGTTAGTTCTTGTTTTTAATATCCCACGGCTATTCCTCCGCTGTTCTGGGAGTTCCCACCCACCCCAACTCCACTGAAATTTCCCAGCTTTGCAGGCCGACTTAGCCACGAGCTGGGGTCCCAAGTGCACAGACCTGGGGGAGACAGGGGAAAGCAGGCTGGTGGCTTTGTCCAGAGCAGGTCCTGATGACCATCCCCTAGTCGCACCCCTGCTCACTGCTACGTCCCTAGGCATCCCCCTCCACCTCTCCCTGTCACTTGGTCTCTGCTCCTGATGCCTGCACCCCAATGCAACCTGCCCTCGGCCCTACCGGCAATGGTGTAGACGGCCGTCACCACCAGCAGCATCGCCGTGGAGAGGTAAAGGTTCCAGCCCAAGGCCATCTGGATGAAGAGAGCTCCAGAGAAGATGTCAGTCTGCAGAGAGCCGGGACCCAGGAGTCCAGGTCACTTGAGGCCCTCGCTGTGGCCACCAGGGTATGTCGCCTCCTGCTCAGCGATACCAAGTGCTGGCAGCCCTCATCCCATGATGAGGGTGAGCCTAGAGTGCTGTGCTGAGGAGGACGGGCTTGACCTTGCAGACGCTGAGGGGCCATGGGAGTGTGGAGCAGAGGAGCCCCACATCCAACTTTGGAACCGGGAGCAATGTCATCTGGGCGCTAATGGGAGAGTCTGTTGCCCGGAAGGCAGGGGTGAAGGAATGAAGTGAAGACAGAGGAGGTGGAGTGGGGAGCAGGGGTCGGAGAAGAGAGAGCAGGCCCCCAGAGGCTCGCGCAGCTGCCGGGCGGCCTTCAAGGACATGCAGGGGCAGGAGCCCGGTGCAGAGGACCGCGCTTCCAGACACACCCTGTGTTCAGGTTTATTAGAGGACTCTGGAGCGTCCTCTGCCGGAGAGGATTTGGGCTCATTTTCAAGCACTGGGGGACAAGTGAGTGTCCAGTTTTCCTGACCTTTGGCCTGGCAGCTCACGGACTCGGTCCCTGTCAGTGCCTGCTTGCTGACCACCCCCCGCACGGCTCTTTCACGAGCCCATTCCCAGGCCTACAACAGGCCAGGGTGCAAGGACCCCTGGACTGGGGCACAGGACCCAAACTTTAGTTCCAGTCCCACAGCTACATTCTAGGGCATTTGCTATTTGCCCTAAGTGTGTTTTCTGAGTGTAGGTCAACGAAGGAAGAATAAGGACCTTTGTTTCTGTAACATTCTAGGTAATCAATGCATGGTGCTAAATGAAGAATCACTTAACGGAAAGATAAATGAATGAATGAGCTCTAGATGATGGATTCTTTGAATAGAGGGACTGTAGTTTACGCAACAGACATTTCTTATTCATCTGTGCTCACTCCACTGCTGAGCGGGGGCTTACATTGAAGGTATGTGGTTTCATACCTTCTTCCTCCCTTCCTTCCTTCTACCAATCTATTAAGCTATCCATCCATCCATCCACCCATCCAACCCTACACCCAGCGATAAGCCATGACACAAACTCAGCATTTCCGGGCACCTGCATAGTTCAGTCAGTTAAGCATCTACCTTCAGCTCAGGTCATGATCCCAGGGTGCTGGGATCGAGCCCCGCATCAGGGTCCCTGCTCAGCAGGGAGACTGCTTCTCCCTCTCTCTCTCTGCCCCTCCGCCTGCTCATACGCACACGCTCTCTCTCTCAAATAAATAAATAAACTCTTAAAAAAAATAAGCTTGGCATTTTAGAGAAGAAGATGGCCACACGGAGTGGGTACTCACGGAAATCTTGGTGAAGATGTAGAGGATAAGAGACAGAACAGACATGTACACCTGGATCCTGTGGCCGCCGAACCGCTTCTTCAGGTACTGCGGCATCGTCACCGCCCCGGCAGCGATGTACACGGGGACAAAGATCCAGCCCAGGGCCAGAAGCAGCCAGGTTGCCTTGGAGAGTGGGGAGAAGTAGGTCTCTACATCCTAGATGCAGAGAGAGGGGCAGCCCCTACCCCAGGGGGAGCACTGGGCCAGGAAGCAAGGGGCCTGGGACCTAATCTTGGTGCTGTGTGGTCTGATGAGTCCCTCTTCCTCCTCCAGGCCTTGATTTCCTCATCTGTGAAATGGGTTCTTGATTTACCATGCAGCCTCCCCAAGCACCTCCAATGATTCTTTCAACACTAAAGACTGGGATGGGGGTCAGGGAAGCTTCAGACCTCCGTTTCCCCCTGAGAAGCCTCCAGGCCAACTTCCTTACATTCCATTCGAAGCCGCCCACAGCAAGGCCTCCAGCGGCTCCTGTCCCAGCCAGGCCAATGAACAAGCCACTGCCCACGTTGCTGGACATCAGAGAGGCTCCGATCTGCAAGGCACAAGTGGGGTCAAGGTTCAGGGTCAGTTTTAACCCAAATCAGTCTGGAGCCAGGACCACGGGCCTCAGGAGCTGTGGACCGAACAGGAGCTGGGCTCAGGAAATCTGAGATCAGAGGAAGGAGAGGACATGAGGGAGCACAGAGGAGGAGGGATGGACCTGACATTTACTGGGTACCTATGTATGCAGGCACTGTGCGAGGCATTTAATATGCATCAATACACTTAATCTTCATGAACATTTCAAGGGATGGGCATTAATCTTTTCAATTTACAGAAGAAGGAAATAAGGTTGGGAAAAACAAAGCCACTGGCCTCAGGCTACCCAGTGAGTGAGTGGCCAAGTGGGAAAGAAGGAAAGCCATGGGGAGCAGGGTCCACATAGGGAGAACAAGGCTCTGCACTGAGCTATCCATCTGGGGGCCTCCAGAGATGAGGATGTTGAGGGGAGGGGGGGAGGTCCCTTCGAGACGGATTTGGAAAGGCCCCACCACCACCCCAGTGCCTCCAGGCTCCAGGGCAAGGCCAGGTAGAGAGAGAAGCCAAGGGCTGAGCACAAGCTGGGCCAGCCTCCGAGTTGAGGTCATGTTTCTCTAGGAGGCAGCCAACTACTCTGAGGCCCTCGAGACACTGACATAAGGACCATAATGGTTAGTACAGTTAGCATGTAAGCAGCGTCGCCAAGTGTCGGGCACTGTTCTAAGTTTCCTCATGCAGCCCTCACCACAGCTCTGGGCTGGATATCCTGTTATATCCCCAGCTGACTGAGGGGGGAACCGAGGCACAGATAAATGACTTGCCCAAGCTCCAGAACCAGTGAGTGATGAACCTTTGAACCCTGGCTCCGGTAACTAGACTGGCTCCAGTAACGATTGCACAATTATTGCTGGGGTCCTAATAAGCACTCATTACTATCACCTTTTATTATTGGATGGGATCCTTCATTGGGTGGGGGGAGGGGCAGAGGGAGGGGCTCTGGGGCCTGGGCAAAGACCAGGCATTGGGGACAGGCCCCCGGGCCAGAGGTGTCGACTCTGCTCTGGGCTTGTCCCCTGTGTCAGCCTAATAAAATTACTTCCTCCTGCAAATCCTGACTCTCCACTTGTAAAATGTGGGGACTCACCCGTTCCCACTGCCTGTTCTAGAGGTTGCTGGGCAGTAGAAAGCGAAAACAAAGGAAAGGTACTGAAGCCTTCAGAGATCAGACCACAGACAGCATAAAGGCACAGAGATTACAACCGGCCTGACGTTGCTCATTGCTGCAGGCACCCCCTGCCGCCACACACACACACACACACACACACACACACACATGCACCTGGGTGGTCCCGGGGATGCTGGTGGGGCTGGGGCTGGAACCCCTAGCCAGGGCACAGAGCACTGGGCCTTCTCTGAGGCTGCTCTGGGAGCAGGAAGCTGCCTCGAACCCACTCAGCACAGGCTCCCAGCTCAGGACTCAAGGAGACATCAGTAGTCAGGGTTGGCAGGGGGACCAGACGGGCCCCCCGGGACCAGGGATGCTGCTGCTCCTGCTCTTGGCTTCCCAGCCAAGGGTACAGGCTCTCTTCTGGGTACAGGGAGGAGGGGTGAGGCACGTCTCAGGACTGGCCTAGTAGGGAAGGGCACGAAGCTATGGGACTTCTGTCACAGACTCCCGCAAGCTCCAAGGTTGTAAATGGGACAGAGATACCCCAAGTAGGGCTGGCTCTGCTCAGGCTAAAGCCTGCTCCCAGGGCAGGAGGCCCAGCTCACGGCCGTGCCCCACGGAGGCGGTCCGTCTCCACACCCCGCTGGTCTCGGGAGCACCCTCCTCCTGTCCAGGGGCATTGGGTTTCCTCACAATTACAGTGAGACACAGAGTTTCACATGGAGCAGGGAGATCTGCTCTCTGCAGGACCAGATGGGCACCCAGGCTAGCCCCTGGTAACTTCCCGGAATGGACCAGAGAGGCGCTCTGTTCTGCTTCTTGTCCCCGCTAGTGACTCATCTCCAGGGCTGTGACAGGGGGTGGGGCTGGGGAACCAGCAGAGAGGAATGGCCTCCAAGGGGCTGTCGAGAGGATGGCTGGCACCACCAGGGACCCAGTCACTGTCCCTGTGAGCTGCCGGGCCCTCCATCCCCTGCTCTCCTGGGGACTATATCACGCTGAAGACACAAGAGCTCCCTGACACGAACTCCTCCTGTCCCAGATACCCGAACCTTCCAGAGAGCTCTGTCAGCGTCCTGGCTTCCTCTCCTCTTCAGTGAGTCTGTCACCAGTGCAAGTGGAGAAAGTGGGGAGAGCCAGCATGGGGTGTAGGGATGGCTGGTGGTGTGTGCATGCATGCACACGCGTGTGGGTGAGCCGGGTGTGTCTGAGCGTGTACACAGCTGCAGCACTCTGCCGGCTGACTATCCTACCATTCGATTTCCAGGCACGGCGTACCTCCCTCTGCACTATTTCAGGAAGAGGAAGTTAGTTTTGAGGACTAAGAGAAAAAAGTGAGGTGGGCGGATAGGGGAGACTGGCGTTGGCAAAGCGGTCGGGATCGATTCCCTGAGGTTGCTGGGGATTGACATCTGTGGTCCTCTGCACTTCACTGCTCCACGGTACTAACCAGATACATCTCCTTCCCATCTCCCGTGGCTGAGGCCAGAGGCTTCCCGGAGATACTCACAGCCCTCCTGCTTCCCTCCTCTTCTCTGTGAGTCTGTCTGCCCAGCTAATCTGAGCTTCTCCAGGACAGGAACGTTCTAGGTTATTTCTTTTCGAGGACGCTCACCTGAGCTGTGTGTTAGCAAGATCTCTCGGGTGGTGGGGTGCCTTGGGGCCACAGAGAAGGACCCCAGAGTGCCAGGAACACCACTCAGGGGGCTGCAACCTTGGTCCAGGCTAAAGAAGACAAGAGGAGGATCCAATGGTGGGAGGGGCAGGGAGGAAGACTGACTCACCGGCCACCAGCTCATGGACCTCCCCGCCAGGAAGTAGCCACCGATCGTGCCTCGGCTCGCGCGAATGGATGACTGGAAAGGAAATGGAGAGAGCTGAGGGTTTCTGGAGCTCACCCACCTCTGCCCCACCTCAGCAACCTGTTTCTGGGCTCAGGCACTGGGGGACCACGAGACCCAGATGGGCAGTTTTACTGGTTTTACTCTACCCGCCTTTGGGAGGAGCACTACCTCTCTCTGGGCTTCACCGTTCGTCCTCCAGGGCTGGTGTGAAGAGCCAAGGGGTCAACAGAGGTTAAAGCCTTGGCGAGCAGCACCATGCTGGGCAAGTGTGAAAGATTATGGTTATTGTCCCCTTAGCTCTCCTTCTGTCCAAACTCCGGTTCAGGAAATGATTTATATCTGATCTCCTTTCTGCGGGACTCCCACACTGGGGCTAGGATGGCAGAAACCCCCACAGCCCCAAGCAGAGAGGGGGCCCATTTGGAGCCATCTGCCCTGGCCTGAAGTGGGACCACACTGCAGGAGCCTGCCCAGACCCCTCATCTGAAGAACAAGAGGAGAGTGGACGTGAGTGAAGTTCCTCTGGGGCTTCAGGGTCTGGGAGCATGGATGGCGGGCATGGAAGCAGACACCTGACTTTATTAAGACGCTAAAAGCTCAGGACACCTGGGTGGCTCAGTTGGTTAAGCGTCTGCCTTGGGCTCAGGTCATGATCCCAGGGTCTTGGGATGGAGCCCCACATTGGGTTCCTCGCTCCGTGGGGATCCTACTTCTCCCTCTGCCTCTGCTTCTCCTCTGCTTGTGCTCTTTCTGTCTCTCTCTGACAAATAAATAAATAAAATTAAATTAAATTAAAAAATGCTGAAGCCAGCAGGTCTCTGATTGGGTCTAGAGGTGGGAGAGATACCTGAAGGAGATGAAGGGAAAAGAAGAAAGAGGCTTCTTTGCCTCAAGGAAACATCCCTAGTCACTAGGAGTGTTGGGGGAGTGGAGGGACTGGTTCTTGTGAAGCCTCTGCTTGAACTTCACCTGTTACCTCTGGCCCTCGGGCAGGCCAGATGAGCAGAAGGAATTCTTTTCGCACATGAGGAAACTGAGGCCGGAGTCAGGGAGCAACTTGTCCAAAGTCACTGAGGAGTTGCCTTTCCTGCCAGCAGTCGGTGATCAGCCTTTTGCCCATTTCTTCCTCACATCAGCCTTAGGAGAAGGGACTATTCACCCCGCTGTACAGCTGAGGGAACTGAGGCCCAGAGAGAGTTTGTGACCCCGCCTCAGTAAGTGACTGGCTGGGACTCGAATCACCGCCTGCCAGCCAGCAGCATCTGAGGGGGCTGGCCAGTATCCCGAAGGGGCTGTGGTGACACCTGCCACGTATTATTGCCTGCCATGCCGGGCACTGGGCCAGGTGCCTAAATGTATCGTGTTACTCAGGGCCATGACCCCTCTGTGGGGTAGTCTTTATTGTTCTCACTGTCCACATGAGAAAAGGGGGCTCACAGAGCATTAGAATGTTCCCAGGGCTCCGTGGCTCTGTCAGCTGGGATCTGAAGTCAGGGCTCCCTGATCTCAGAGCCTGGCTCCCGCTCCAGGGCTAAGGCCCTGGTGAACAGTGGAGAGCAGAAGGACCTTCGGATTCACCTGGCTCCCTTCCCATGAGCACCCAAACCCCAGCTCCATTAGAAAGCACCATTCCTTGCCAAGACACCCACCGGTGGAGGGTGGGGTAGACCAAGAGTGGAGCGATCACAGAGTTGGCAATCCTGGCATGGGAAGGAGGGCAGGAGTGGGGATGGGGGATGGGTGGGGCCAAAAGCAGCAGATGCACAGAGACAGGGAGTTGGGAGATGAGGGTCCTTGCCTGGTCTGCCTCCGCTTGCTGTGTGCCCTCAGGCATGTCACACCCCTCTCTGTGCCTCAGTCTGCCCATCTATAAAAGAAGGGACTAGAGAGAAGGATTTCAGAAGGCCACTGCATCTTATACCTGTGCTTCCCTGATCCACCTTCCTTCTGCCCACCCTGCCCCCAGCTCCACCCCCAAGCAGAGATGGGAGCTGTTCCTGCCTCCCTTGTCAGCCTCCAGCCTCCAGAACTACTCACCCAGACCCCCACACCAATGACGAAGATGAAGTAGACAACCAGGACCCCGATGTCGTAGGCGTGCAGGCTGACTCCGGAGCCTAGTGCTGAGTGTGGAGCTGTCACAGTCCTGGCCCCATTTCCTGACGCTCCAGGCCCCATTGTGGCCAGCTCCATGCTCCTCTGTTAGAGTCACTCACCACCAGCTGGACTTTGAGGCGCTCCTGGCTTCGTTCCTTCCTTTAATGATTAAACAACCCCAAGTGCCATTACTTGCTAAGAAAGCTCTGAGCCCCAGTGTCATGAAAAGTCCTGGTCCCCTTTCCTTCTAACTGCCACCCCATCCTCTGTGGGACTCTCTCCCTTTCCCTGCCCCCAGTACACACACACACACACACACACACACACACACACACACACGCACACTCCCACCCTTGAGAGCAGCAGGAGAAGGAAGAGGAGGAGGAAAGGAGGGAAATCCTGGAATTCTGGAGCTGGGAGGGACCTCAGAAGTCGAGCTGTTCAAGCTCCTGCTTATGTGGAGGGGAAACTGAGGCCCAGAGAGGCTAATGGTCACAAAGGGAAGTAAAGTGGAGCTGGGACTAGAGCCCAGGTTTCTTGGTAGTGAGTTCAGTGCAACTTTCCTCATTCCCAGAAGGAAGACCAGGGAAAGAGTCCTGTGACCCTTGCCTCTACCATGTCACGTCCTGCTACTTCCACTTCCCCACCCCCAGCTGTCATTTTTCTTTTTATTCTACAGTGTAGGAAACTGAGGCCCAGGAAGAGACATTGTTCATTCCAAGCCACAGTGTGGGCCAGAATTCCCACCTGCTGGGTGCTAGGACAAGTGGATTGCCCTGGAAAAGACAGACAGCTCACTGTGCCTAGAAGACCTGCTACCCAGGACCCAGGCGGCCTGCTTTCCCATCCCAGCAGCACATCTCACTGAACTGCAGAGTGACCGTGGACAGACCGCCCTGGCACCCCCAGGCCCGTGCTCACAGACACCTGACACTGAGCGCCTTCCCCGCACATTTTACCTAACCCGAAGCCGGCAGCCTGGGCCCGCAGCAGCCGCTCCTCTGATGCATCTGAGACCCATCAGTTAGCCAGCCGGCCATTTGAGCAGCCCAGAGTCCAGAGAGTGCCCGCAAGGGAGGGAGAGAAGTGCTGAAAACTTCAGGATAGATATGTGAAGCTTGTAATACAAAGCCCAGCCTTTGACCTGTCCGTGAGCCCCAGATATCCCCCTGTCTAGTTTTTCCTCTATGTTATTTGTGCCCCAGCTTATGACAAATTAAAAACAGCAACTTAAGGGCGCGAGAGGCGAGGCCACGCAGGGCCGCGAGAGGGCCGGGCAGACGGCCGCACAGTGCTGCACATCCTCACAACCCGGCAACACGCAAAGGACGACGAGGAAAGTCAGACCAAACTGGAGCGAACAAACCGACAAATTAGGTTCGATCAGCTCTCGGCCAAGGGCGTTCCCACACAGCAGCTGAGGGTCCACGTGCATACTGATGGCCCAGAGGCACGGAGGAAAGATCGCCGTGTGACCATTATGGATTTACATTTAGTCAGCGTGGATTAGGGAACCCAGACAGGAAGAGTTGCGTCCAAAATGGGTTAACAGTGTAGGCAGGTGTTGGCATTCAAGGATGAGGCCTCACATATGCAGGAAATCCTCTCGGAGAGCTCCCGAGACGGAGGATGTGGTCTCGCTGTGGCTCTCGCTGGAGGACCGCACCTGCGCTGCACCTGGCTCGGGGCGGGGACACCGGCGTGGGAGCTGTCCCTCCCAGGCTGGCGGGAAGACGGCCGCTCATGCAGGACCGTGCCTGCGGCACAAGGCATGCCAAGATTCGCCCACCCGCTTCCTTCTAACTGAGGGGTTCACGGAAGGAGCAACAGAGTCCGGTCGGGAGGGCTCCAGGGAGGGCCTTCCCACTGAGTGCCGCAGAGGGCCAGCGGGTGGGGAGAGGGAGAGACGCAGGCCAGGCTGACAATAGCCCCTTCCCCCCACCCCAGGAATGCAGACCCTGTAGCCCACCCTGGAAAGGGGGACCTGCAAGAAGAGCGGTTAACTTTAGATGAAGTTCCGTTGTATAACATATGGTGTGGGACGTTATAATTCCTGAGTAGTATCTGCAGTAAGACTGTGTTCTCCAAGTTACAGCGGCCCCGAGGCATGGCTATGGCTCCCTGGTCACGGGAACATGCTTGCAACTGGTCTAGGGGGGACAGAAGAACCATACTTGAGAAAGCTGCTTATTGGGTTCCCCTCCCTACATCCTCTTTATTCCATGTGTAGTTCTCAGTAAGTAGAAGGCCGGGAGCTTGACTTCTGGTGTCCACGGCCTGTATCTCCCTTAGGCTTCAGGCTGTGCCATCATTGAAGAATCTGGAAAGCAGTGTTCTAGGAATTCTGGGGCCAGTGACTTCCTCCAGACTTACAGCCTTGCCTTGGGAGGTCACCATCCAAAATGCAGTCCCTTTGGACAGCCAACCTGTCCCCTTCCTATTCTCCCGAGGCCATGCCCAGGGCCCAGGGCCTGTGGCCTCTCTAACCTCCAGTTCCTCCCTGGTAGGCTGTCCACAGCTGTCAAAGTGTCCAGGTTGTCCCCTCAGCAGTATACTCCTGTGAGGCTCCTCCTTCCCTCATGCCCTCAGAGTTTGGGTCAGAATCCTTGCACTTCTTAGGTGCTGCGTGTCTGGAAGGGCCACAGCCCCCATCTGCACCCACCTCCAGGTCTCCTCTTTGCTGTGTCCTCCTCCACCATCCCTTCCCAGAGGACTTCTCTTCCCTAGCCTGGGGAAGGTACCCCCCCCCCATATCTCAATGATGTGGACTTACTAGGTGTGAGCCCCTCCAGAGACCTGAGTGACTCATTCCTGTTCCTATCCCCGGCGAATGGACTCAAGTCAGCACTTAAAGAGTGGAGCACATGTTTAATAGATTGTGCTGGGGAGAGAGGGGCAGTGAGGCGCAGCAGGAGCAGACAGGGTCCCTAGGCAGAGGGAGGCAGGAACACTGCAGAGGAGTTGTAAGCAGGTGTGGTGTTCAGAGAGTGGCTTGTGGAAGAGACAGGGGCTGCAGCCTAGGGTCTGGAGGGAGAATGTGGGGGCAAGGAGGTATGGGAAGAAGGGGGTGGCAAGACATATTCTAGAAAATCCCTCTGGGAGAACACAGGCAGCAACCTCTTCAACCTCAGCTGCAGTAACTTCTTCCTAGAAACATCGCCAAAGGCAAGGGAAGCGAGGGCGAAATGAACTATTGGGAATTCATCAAGATAAAAAGCTTTTGCACAGCAAAGGAAACAACAAAACCAAAAGAAAACAGACAGAATGGGAGAAGATATTTGTAAATGACATATCAGATAAAGGGCTAGTATCCAAAATCTCTACAGAACTTATCAAACTCAATACCCAAAGAACAAATAATCCAATCAAGAAATGGGCAGAGGACATGAACAGACATTTCTGCAAAGAAGACATCCAGATGGCCAACAGACACATGAAAAAGCGCTCAACATTACTCGGCATCAGGGAAATACAAATCAACCGCAGTGAGATACCACCTCACACCAGTCAGAATGGCTAAAATTAACAAGTCAGGAAATGACAGATGCTGGCGAGGATGCGGAGAAAGGAGAACCCTCCTACACTGTTGGTGGGAATGCAAACTGGTGCAGCCACTCTGGAAAACAGCATGGAGGTTCCTCAAAAAGTTGAAAATAGAGCTACCCTATGACCCAGGAATCGCACTACTGGGTATTTACCCCAAAGATATAAATGTAGTAATCTGAAGGGGCACCTACATCCCAATGTTTATAGCAGCAATGTCCACAATAGCCAAACTATGGAAAGAGCCTAAATTTCCACTGACAGATGAATGGATAAAAAAGATGTGGTATAGGGGCGCCTGGGTGGCTCAGTGGGTGAAAGCCTCTGCCTTCAGCTCAGGTCATGTTCCCAGCTCCCAGGGTCCTGGGATCGAGCCCCACATCGGACTCTCTGCTTAGCGGGGAGCCTGCTTCCTCCTCTCTCTCTGCCTGTCTCTCTGCCTGCCTCTCTGCCCACTTGTGATCTCTGTCTGTCAAATAAATAAATAAATAAAATTTAAAAAAAGATGTATATATACACAATGGAATACTATGCAGCCATCAAAAATGAAATCTCACCATTTGCAATGGTGTGGATGGAACTAGAGGGTATTATGCTGAGCGAAATAAGTCAATCAAAGAAAGACAATTATTGTATGATCTCCCTGATATGAAGAATTTGAGAAACAAGACAGAGGATCACAGGGGAAGGGAGGGAAAAAAGAAACCAGATGAAATCAGAGAAGGAGACAAACCATATGAGACTCTTAATCTCAGGAAACAAACTGAGGGTTGCTGGAAGGGCGGGGGCATGGGAGGGATGGCAGGGCTGGGAAGGGTGTGTGCTATGGTGAGTCCTGTGAATTTGGTAAGACTGATGAATCACAGACCTGTACCCCTGAAACAAATAATACATTATATGTTAATAAAAAAAAAAGCAAAGAAAATCTCTCTGGGGGCCAGAATGATGAAGATGAGGAAGCTGGCAGAACAGATTAATGAGACTGGAGCCTAGTGGAAAGGATAGAGAGGAGAGGGTCCTGAATGTTCTTACTGAGCTGGAAGTGTGTCTATCTTTGTAGCTTCCTCTCCCGTCATGCCCCTTCCCTTGACTGTGGTGCCAGGGCCAGGACACTCCATGGCAGGTGCCCCACCCCTCGATGGTCCTTCCCTTCGATTCCCAGTGCCTATAAGTGCTCACTCCCTCCACAGAGACATGAGTGAGCCACCTTGGATTGTTCCATTCCCTAAAGGACCCACCCTGTAGCGAGGGTGGGTAGGGCAAGAAGCCCTTGGCTAAGGGAATGAGGCACTAACGGCAAGATCTTGAGCATGAGGCATGAAATGCTGATGATACAAAGTAGGCTGGGGCCCCCTGAAGCCACAGTGGGATCAATGTTTTTCATATGGAAGGAAACCACCTATCATGCTGCTGCCTGGGTATCCGCCTCTCCTCAGGCACCCCAGCCCCAGGCGAACCCCAGGCAGGCTCTGTTGTAGCTCTGGCTGGCCTCGCCCTGCCTTCTTGCAAGTTCTTCCTGAAAAACCACTCGAAGCCAACCTTCCTGCTATGAACTTCCTCTTCCAGAACAATGAGGGGTAAGGACTAAGTTTGCCAGCACATGCCAGAAGTTTTGGGTAGGTCACAGCCTGCGTATGATCGAAATTGTGATGCTAACTATGGGAGCTTCATGATTCCCATTTTGTTAGGCGAGGAGAAGAGCTCATTGGTGATATCCCAATGTTATGGTTTATTTGGATTTTGAATTTAGTCTTGGTTTACTCTAACAGCTGGTCTATATTTTCTCCGAATCCTATGTCTCCAGGGAGAGAACAGAGAAGGTGAATGGGTCTAAGGAAGGGGAGAAATCAGCTCCGCTTGGCTTCCTCTCATGGGACCTCTGAGCAGGGCACAAAGATGGCTGGACTGGGGTCTGGATCTGGCTCCTCTCCTGCCACCCTTCCCTTAGCCACCCTTCCTTCGCTGGCCACCTCTGTCCTGCCCCCACCACTGCCCTAGCTCTCAGCTCCTGTGGCCAATGATTCCTACTTCCCCTGCCAGGGGCCCATCATCCAATCAATTCAAACCCAAATGCAATTCTATTTTACTAATCCCAGACACTCTCTGAGCACAGTGCACTAGACTTCATCAGGGCTGTGCCATTGCACAACTCCGGGGGCACCTTCCCCAAGAATGCATCAGTGGTGCCCTGGCACCGTGGAAGGCAGTGGCTGTCCTCTCTGCAGCAGGGAGAGAGATAAGCAGGGCCTGTGAGGCCAGCAGAGGCATTGGCTTCTTCATGGCACCGCCCCACCCCCAGCCACCAAAAGGCCAAGGCTTCTGGAGGGTTCCCAAGTCATGATCGCATAGTGGGGAATGTGGAAGGCCCCAGGTGGGCAGGCTTGATGCTAAATTCCAAAAAGAAAGGATTGTCAAATAGGAGAAAGGAGGGAGAAAGACAGTGACAGAGCTCCAGTGTTGGGGACAAGAGAGGAAAGAAAAAGAAGAGGGTTATAAGCTCCAGCCATTACAGATGCAACACTGTCAGACCACTGATCCCTACCTGTGCTGCCCGGCCTGGACAGAACCTCCTGGGTTCGGCTGTCAGCCTCGGGATCCCGGTCCTCAGCAGCTCTGGCCAGGCTCCCAGAGCTCAGGTTGTGGTGGGTGAGCCCTGGCTTACCCCTTGGGTGCAGGCATGGGGAGGGCCCCAAACCTCCCTGCAGCCCACCAAGGCTGGTTCTGAGGGACTGCACTTGTCCTGGCTCTGTGATGTTGTTTTGGGGTAAAGAGAATTTATTCTGTGCTCAGGGTTCTCCAGGACCCCAGGGTCAGACCAGGAAGACCACAGCTCGGAGTTGCCTGCCGTGGCTGCCAAGACAGCCCTCCCACATCCAGGCAGACAGGTTTCCCTGGGCAGACGGGTTTCCCAAGGCATTGATTGGAGCTTGGGAGAAGGTCTGGGGTTGGGCCACAGCTCGTGCACAGATGTGACTGGCACGTGCACACACAGCTGAGCCACAGGGGTCACCGGCACGTGCACACACACACACAGCTCATGGACAGGTGTGACTGGCATGTGCACACACAGCTGAGGCACAGGTGTGACTGGCACATGCACACACACACACAGCTCGTGCACAGGTGTGACTGGAATGTGCACACACAGCTGAGGCTTAGGTGTGACCGGCACGTGCACACACACACACAGCTCATGCACAGGTGTGACTGGCACGTGCACACACAGCTGAGCCACAGGGGTGACCGGCACGTGCACACACACACAGAGCTCATGCACAAGTGTGACCGGCACGTGCACACACACACGTGCATGTGCACATACACTTAACCAGCAGCTTGTCTAAGAAACGCTGTGAAGTTGTCCTGAATACACAGACTCTCAAGTCAGATGAGTGCAAGTTCATTTAGGCTCCTATGTGTACCAGCTGGGGGATGGGGGCAAAGCCCTTCACCTTTCTCTGTCCCCTTTTCTCTTCTCTAAAATGGTGATAGTAACTATCACAAGAGTGTTTGGAAGAATGAGTTAACACAGTGGATTTGAAATTATCTTATCAGTGGCCAGGTCCGGCGTCTGTGGGAGGCACGGCTGTTAGCCGAGCCCCCGTGGGGTTTCAGCCTCCATCCTGAGCCCCTGTGGCCAGACCGCGATGGCTGACGGGTGAGTTGGAGAGTCACAGATGGGGTAGGAATTCGAGCCCTGGGTCTGCTGCTCACTAGCTACACTGTGTTGAAAGAGTTATTTAACCCACTAAGTACAAAATTTTGCATCTGTAAAATGAGGTCATAATGCACTGGAAAAGTAGAGAATTGGGAAAATGAAATAGGATGGCATGTATGTAATGAGATGCTGAACTCAGGGCTGCCAGACTATTTCTGCCTTGGGTTTGGCTGCGGTCCAAAGGGTGAGAATGCTCTAACAGGTGCCTGCCCCCGCCCACACACACCTAAACGTGAGACGGAACTCCTATGGAGCCTTGCCGAGGTGGCCTTGGCAGTGGCAGAGCTCAGCGTGCCTGCGGCCCCTGCCACCACCCATCAGCAACAACACTGCGCCCACCCGAAGTCCACAGGCCCCAGCTGCTCCCGACCAGAGGCTGAGCATGGCTGACACCATGCATGTCCTTTCCTGCAGGGAGCGCGGCTCATCTAATGGGCATCTCTGGCTGGAGGACTCTGCCCAGCCAAGGAGAAACCTTCCTAAAGCTCCCTAGAATCTCTCTGTCCTTCCCTTCTTCCCTCCCAGTTACCCCTGCTTCCTCCCTTTTGTCCTCTAGTTGCTTCCCCCAGCTAATCTCTTGCCTGTCTGATGTGGTGTCTGTGACAGCTTCCGGAAGGAGCTGTGTGTGCACCATCCCTCTCTTGAATTCTGGGTTATATGAGACCCCATGGCGGCCTGTGTGTGCCCCACCATAACTCCTATTAGTTGTGTTATAAGTGCTTGTCTGTTTCCCCTGTTAGGGGTGAATTCCTGGAAGGCAAAGGTTTGTTGGATTCATTTCTCTCCCTAGGGCACAGCGCAGGGCCTGGTACACCTTGGATCACTGTTACATTTTCATCAAATAAATGAATGAATACATATGGCATTCATTTCCTCCTTTCCTCTGAAAGCTCTTTATAAAGTATAAAACTCAAAACGAACACATATCAGCTGAAACTAAGTTTGTCTATAATACATACCCAAGTTAAGAGTAGCTTAAACATGGGGGTCCTGGGTGGCTCAGTGGGTTAAAGCCTCTGCCTTCAGCTCAGGTCATGATCCCAGGGTCCTGGGATCGAGCCCCACATTGGGCTCTCTGCTCAGCAGGGAGCCTGCTTCTCCCTCTCTCTCTCTGCCTGCCTCTCTGCCTACTTGTGATCTCTGTCTGTCAAATAAATAAATAAAATCTTAAAAAAAAAAAAAAAGGAGTAGCTTAAACAAGAAAGATTTTTTTTATCCCCACACAAAAGTCTGGAGGTAGAAAGAACAAGACTGGTAAAGTTAGTTCACAGTTTCTTAAGAGAACTGAACTCCTTTTATCTTGTTGCCTTACCATCTTCCATCTCATTGTTAAAAATGGCTGCTCCCACTCCAGCCATTGCCTTGATATTCCAGTGTACATGTCCTAGAAATTACACACAATATTTCCACTAATTTCCCGTTGCCCAGAACTCAGTCATGCAGTCCCATCTAGGCTTCAGGGAAGGATGGGAAATGCTGTTAAGATTTTGGGTGGCCTGTGCTCCAGCAAGAATCTGCATTGTTTTTTACTCATTAACAGAGAAGAATGGATGCTGGGGGATCCTAGGAGTCCCACACTTTATAGTTCAAACAGCACACCATTGTCTTATTATCACTGTCCTCTAGCTCTGATTTAAAATGTATACCCAAGCCGAAAAGCTATACATTGGGAATGGTTGGATTATTATATTTTTTAAATTTCACACAATGCTAGCCACAATTTTTCATTTTCTAATTTCTACATAATACACAAAGAAATGAAGATAATGTTATTACATATAAACCCATAAGAGCCAGGACTCTGACCCACTGGTTCAGAAACCACCCTGTGGAAAGGAGATGCTCATGAGTAAAGCCTAAATGGTTCTGCCCTATTAAATGTCCTTACTCTGAAGTATCATTTTCAGAAGTTACCACATCAAATAAGGAATAGAGGCATTGTCCTCACTTCACAGTGGGAGGAACGAAGGCCCTGAGAAGTCAGCATGTTTCCCAGGACCACAGGGCCTTGGACAGAGTTTACAGGAGGACAGAGATGGACACTCAAGGCCACCAGCTACAAGATCAGTGCTCTGTCCTCTTTGTCACCCTGCCCCAGGGCTTCTTGGAAAGGGTGATGGTTGCACTCCTTCCTCCCAAGTTCCCCAAGAAGCTGTGCATTCAGTCTCCACTGGGGAGGAGGCTGGTGAGCACTAAGCTGAGAGGCACAAGACACACCATCTTGGGTTTATTGCAGACTTGAGTGTTCCCATTGGGACAGGAGATGGGGCTGGAGGACTTGCACTGAGCTCTACACTGCATGCAAAGGACACAGGGGCTCATATTTGGTGTGGTGACGCACAGCAGCTCTGAAATAGGGAAATGTTCATTTTCTTTTCATGGAAGGAAGTTTTGACCTTCAACTTTCTGGTGAGAAAATGGAGGCTCAGAGAGTTCCAGTCACTTGTCCAAGGCCCGGAGGCAGGGGCAGGGCAGAGTAAGAGTTGAGCATGAGTCTCCCCCACGGCTCAGCCTCTACAGAACCTCTTCCCTCCCTGCCTCCCTCCCTCCCCAGGCCACTCCACTGCTCTGACCTCTGGATGCTGCTCCCTGCCCACCAGACCAGACCAGGCTTACCACCTAGATTATTCTGCAGCTAGAAGCCTGATAGCCTGTGAGGACCTATTGGAATCAGGTCCCATCAACTGGATAGAGGATATCTCACCAAGAGAGAGACTTGCCCCTTGTCAGGCTCATAGTGCCTACTCAGCTGGACTCCACTGCCTGTCCTTTCCCTTCCCTGCAGGAATTATGTGAGGATGTTTCCTCATTTCTGTAGGTCTCCTGGCTCTCCTGCATCCCGAGGTGGCAAATGTGATGGGCAGATACGGCTTTTGTCGCCTGCAGCAGATAGGGTCTACTCTAGCTCACTGACCTCAGCAAACCTAGTAGGGTTTAAGGAGAATCACCTGGCACATCCTGGGTTGGCTTTCGAGCCAGTCGGTGGCTCTGGTGGGGCACTGATCCATAGTGATCAATACATGGTCAATCAGTAAGTCATCAATCATCGATTCATTTGTACTCATCAGCATTCACAGCTTTTTTTTTTTTTTTTTGAGCATTCACAGCTTTTACAGTGTACCCATTCCTGTGCTTGGCCTGTGATCAGAGAAAATAAAGTGGGGAATGACCCTTCCTTTAAGGAGACTGAGCTGGAGAGCTTAGAGGTAGCAAGAAGAAAAGTAATAGGGGATGTGAAGTAAGACAAGCATCGGGCCGAACTACAGGAGCTTATTAACTGTGTGACCCTGGGCACGTGGCCTCACCTCTTGTAGGCTCCACCTTCTGAGACCCAGCTTGGCTGGTGTGAATGCGAAAGGAGAGGGTACAAAACCCTTTGCCTATAGTTTGCACTCTGTTGGTGATAGCTGGCAAATGCAGGTCGAAAGCGCAAAACTGTAGCTATTTACAGTTATATCGGAATTCAGAGAAGGAAGAAATTCATATGTGGATTCTCTTCAAAGGCTCTGGATTGCAGAGCAGGTCCTTCTGACCCCTGTTGGTCTACCGCCCCAGAAAGGTTGCCCTTTTCAGAACATGCAGTACAAGAGATGGCCACTGGGAGGAGGAAGAGGACAAATTTTGGCATCTTCCATCTGGCTGCCCCCGAGCTCTGGGAAAAGACTAGGTCACTGCCCTTTCCTCACTCCCCTCTCTCCCACCTTTCACCTTGTGTTTGAAACTAAACTTCCACATACCATATCTGTAGATAGATGGGGACTCACTAGGTTTTTCGTGTTGCAGTAAGATGTCAAAAGTTCCCAGAGACATTCCTGGCATGTGGGAGCCCGTGTGTCAGAAAAATATCTTGATTCCATTTTCTCTACTCTCCATCTTGCTCCAATACTTTCCCCCAGTTGTCTGTGTCGCTCTCCCAATAGATCTCTGGAAATAGGCAAATATCTGCTGTTTTCTGTATTTCTCTGAACTTTTGGAAACTTTCTCTGGAATGCTGTGACTATTTCTCTGAAATATTCAGAAGCTTCTTGAAATGCTGTGACTTTCTGTAAATCTCTGAGATCTAAAATCACTGGATTTCTCTACTCTTCGAAACCACATATGCTCTCTGAGTCTCAGTGACTCTCAGTCCATCTGTCTACCACAGCTCATTATCCTCTTCACAACCGCAACCGTTGTTGGGCTGTTTGTGACAAACGCTCCCCACTCACCAGCTTTGGGAAACGCTTGCCTCCTAGCTCAGAGCTACACCTTTCCCACTTGGGAGGAAGGTGGTGATCAGATGCCTTCCCACCAGGGAAGTTTCAGCGAGCATCAGAGCCAGAGAAAAGGACCAGGCATTTGGAGTCCATCCAAAGAGGCTCGATTCCCAGGTCCTCATCATACTATTTGTGTGACCTCAGGACAAGTTGCTTCTGCCTCTCCACCTCTCTCCTAATCCTGTGAAAACAATCCTGCAAGGTTGCTGTAAGAAGTAGAGAGAGTAAGAGGTAGTCAGGTGTAAATGCCTGGTGAATGCCCACCACTTTCGGTAAGAGTTCAGAGGATGGAGAGATTTGCCGGTGTGTTTCCTAAACCCTTGGCAGGGAGGGGCAGTGTTCAGAGTCCACTGCGTTTCAGAAATTGCTTTGTAAGCCCGTGGATATTGCCTTCTCTGCAGATTCCGTGGGACTGTGGACCTGCAAGAGTTACTTTTTTTCCCCCAGCTTTGAGGTATAATTGTTAAATAAACTTGTTAATACATTGAAAGCATACGATGTGATGATTTCATATACATTTACACTGTGAAATGAACCCACAATTAGGTTAATTAACACATCTATCACTTCACATAATTATCTTTTTTTGTTGTTGTTGAGGATGCTAATATCTATTCTCTTAGCAAATTTCAAGTATACCAGGCAGTATTAGTGACTACTGTCACCAAGCTGTGTTCACACACTCAGAACTCACTCATTCTATAACATTCTATAACTCTAAGTTTGTACCTTTAGCAAACAGATCTCTCCCCATTTCCTCTACCCGCCAGCTCCTGGTAAGTAACCACCATTCTATTCTGTTTTCATGAGTTTGACATTTTTTGGTCCCACGTACAAGTGACACCATAGAAGTATTTGTCATTCCCTGTCTGGCTTATTACACTTAGCAAAATGCCCTTTGGTTCATCCTTGTCACAAATACCAAGATTTCCTTCTGTTTTTAAGGCTGAATAATATTCCCATATATATTTTTATATATTTATATGGGGATATATACTTACATATTATGTAATATATAATGTTGATACAATATAGTAATATTAATATCATACTAATATTTATATAATATATAATAATACATAAATCACTTTGGGTGGTATGGACATTTTAACAATATTAATTCTTCCAGTCCCTGAACACAGTGTATCTTCCCATTTGTTTTTCAGTTCCTTTCATCAATGTTTTATAATTTTCTTTGTATGTATTTTCACCTCCTTGGTTAAATGTATTCCTAAGTATTTTATTCTTTTTGGTACTGTTGTAAATGGGGATCATTTTCATAGTTTATTTTTCAGATAGTTTGTTTTAATGTATAGAGATGTGGCTAATGTTTATATGTTGATTTTGTATCCTGAAACTTGACTGAATTTGCCTATTAATTTTAAGAGTTTTTTGGTAGAATCTTTAAGGCTTTCTTTAGGTAAGATCATGTCATTTGCAGAGACATTTTATTTCTTCTTCTCTGATTTGGATATCTTTTTTTTTTTCCCCCTAGTTGCTCTGGCTAGGACTTCCAGTGCTGTATGAATAGGCATGGTTGGAGTGGGTACCTGTGTTTTGCTCCTGATCTTAGGAGGTAAAATCTTTCAGCTTTTCACCATCAAGTATGATGTTAGCTGTGGGCTAAGTTCAACATCTTTACTATGTTGAGATGCATTTCATTTATACCTAATTTGTTAAGTTACTTTCTGTTTATATCTAATTTCTTTCTTTCCATTTCCATCTAATTTCTGAAGAATTTTTAAAAATATTTTATTTATTTATTTTACAGAGAGGGAGAGCACAAGCAGGTGGGGCAGCGGCAGAGGGAGAGGGAGAAGCAGACTCCCCACTGAGCAGAGAGCCCAACCTGGGGCTCTGGGATCATGATCTGAGCTGAAGGCAGACACTTAACTGACTGAGCCACCCAAGTGCCCCTGAAATTTTTATCATGAGAGAGTGTTGACGTATATTCCATCTATACTTAATTTGTTGAACTTTTTATTTATGATGAAAAGATGTTGACTTTGTCAAATGCTTTTCCTGCATTTATTGAGATGATCATATGGTTTTAATTCTTTATTTCATAAAATGGGCATCACATCTATTGATTTGTGTAGGTTGGACCGTGCTCGCATCCCAGGGGTAAATCCCACTTGATCATGGTGTATGGTCCTCTTACTGTGCTGTGAGGTTTTGCCTGCTAGTACTCGGCTATAGATTTTTACATTTGTATTCATCAGCAATACTGGCCTACAGTCTTCTGTTCCTGTAGCGGTCTGTCCGACTTTGGTATCAGGGTAATGAAGGGCTCACAAAATGCCTTTGGAAGTATTCCCTCCTCTCGAATTTCTTGGGAAGAGTTTGAGAAGAATCAGTGTTAATTTTTTACATATATTTGGTAGAACTCAACATTTGGTCCCAGAGTTCTTTTCTGGGAGATTTTTTATTGTTGATGCAATGTCCTTATCTATTATTGATTTGCTCATATGTTCTATTTCCCTGATTCAGTCTCTGTGAGTAGTATGTTTCTAGGAATTTACCCATTTCTTTGTGGTTTACCTAATTTGTTGGGGTATACTTGTCCATGTAATCACATGTATTTCTGTTTTATCAGGATGCAAAGTTGCCTCTTTCATGACTGATTTCATTTATTTGAGTCTTCTCGTTTTTTTCTCAGTCTAGCTACAGTTTTGCTAGTTTTGTTCATCTTTTCAAAAAACCGACACTTAGTTTTGTTGACTTGTTCTATTGTCTTTCTAGTGTCTGTTTCATTTATTTTCAGTCTGTTTTTGTTATTTCCTTTCTTCTAACAACTTTGTGCTTGGTTTGGTCTTCTTTTTCTATCTACTTGAGGTGAGACTTTATGTTGTTTATTTGAGATGTTTCTTTTTTTCTTAGTGCAAGCATTTATTGCTATGAATTGCTTGCTTTGAACATACAGTATCAAGAGTTAGACACCAGGTGAGGCAAGAGAACAGAGTTCAGCTTCGTCCCCTGGGGCTTACTTTAGTGAGAAAGAGTAAAGCATTTGTTTTGTTGACTATTTCCTTTGCTGTGCAGAAGCTTTTGATCTTGATGAAGTCTCAAAAGTCCATTTTCGCTTTAGTTTCCTTTGCTGTTGGAGACGTGTCTTGAAAGAAGTTACTGTGTCCGACGTCGAAGACAAAGAGGCAACCCATGGAATGAGACAAGATATTTGCAAAAGATGCTACAAAGGGCTGATATCCAAGATCTATAAAGAACTCCTCAAACTGGACTCAAAAAATGGATAATCATGTCAAAAAATGGGCAGAAGACATGAACAGACACTTCTCCAAAGAAGACATACAAATGGCTAACAGACACATGAAAAAATGTCCATCGTTATTAGCCATCAGGGAGATTCAAATCAAAACCACACCAAGATACCACCTTACACCAGTTTGAAAGGCCAAAATTAACAAGACAGTAAACAAGTGTTGAAGAGGATGTGGAGAAAGAGGAACCCTCTTGCACTGTTGGTGGGAATGCAAGTTGGTGCAGCCAATTTGGAGAACAGTGTGGAGATTCCTTAAGAAATTAAATATAGAGTTATCCTATGAGCCTGAAATTGCACTACTGGGTATTTACCCTAAAGATACAGATGTAGAGAAAAGAAGGGCCATCTGTACCCCAGTGTTCATAGCAGCAATGGCCACAGTCACCAAACTGTGGAAAGATGCCCTTCAACAGATGAATGGATAAAGAAGAAATGGTCCATGTATACAATGGAGTATTATGCCTCCATCAGAAAGGATGAATACCCAACTTTTGTATCAACATGGACAGGACTGGAGGAGATCATGCTGAGTGAAATAAGTCAAGCAGAGAGAGTTTCATATGGTTTCACTTACTTGTGGAGCATAAGGAATAACACAGAGGACATTAGGAGAAGGAGAGGAGAAGGGAGTTGGGGGAAATCAGAGGGGAAGATGAACCATGAGAGACTGGACTCTGAGAAATGAACTGAGGGTTTTTGGAGGGGAGTGGGGTGGGGAGTTGGGGGAGCCAGGTGGTGGGTATTAAGGAGGGCACATATTGCATGGAGCACTGGGTGTGATGCATAAACAATGAATCTTGGAACACTGAAAAAACAAAATAAAGTTTAAAAAAAAGAGTAAAACATTTGGAAGCATTTCAGACACTACCTTAGGTAGACCCCATCTGCCTACAGTATTCAGCGTTGGATGGAAACTGCTTGAGCAGTTGGAAATCTGAGCTGTTATGGGACAGTATGTCTATGTTTAGCTTTGAGGCTGGTGTGGTCCAGTAGAACTTCCACTGTGTTGGAAATATTCCAAACCTGTGCTATTCAGGATGGTAGCTATTGACCACATGTGGCTATTGAGCACTTGAAATGTGCGATTGAGGAACAAAAATTTTAATTAAGTTAATTTAAATGTAAATAGCTACATAACTTTTAAATGTCTTGAGATCACTTCCTCGGGATCCAGCATTCATGAATTCAGGGTCATGGGTCCAGAGGGGCATTACCAAGGATGAGGACTCCCCTCTGTTCTTACCCTTAGAACTGTGGTGACCTCTTCACAGGTATTATGGTCTTTAAGCAAACAGTGGTATTGATCAAAAACACTGATGTGAATTTCAAGGATCATTTTGCCTTCTCCCAGACTGTCCTTCAGGAAAACGGTGCAATTCATATAATAGTGAACACTTTTTCCAGAAAGTTCTCTTCTTTCCTCCTACAAGTAAACCAGTTGGGAGTGTGATCCCGAGATCAGCCCACTTCCACATCTTCCGCTCGCTGTGGTGGGGAAGCTGGCAGTGGCGCTCTGCCTGTTAGCTTACTGTGACCACTTGGAAACTTCCAGAGTTGTCCACAGTGAACTGCTCTGCAGAGGAAGTCAGAGACCATGGATCTAGTCTGAAGGCCACAGAAGAACGCTTCACCTAGATCCCTCTGCACTGGTCCCATTGGCCCTCTTTCTCATGCTTGATGCCAAGTCCTTCCTGACTTCGGAACTTTGTTCTTTGACAGCAGCATTATTCCATTCAGACCCTCCCACCATTACGGTCTCCTCCTTATCTCTCAGGTCCCAGCTTAAATGTTAGCTCCGTAGACTTCAACTTCTCTTGACCATCCCATTCAACATTTCCCCAGATCATACCTAAACTATCTTCATAACACATATCACTACCTGATATTTTCAATTCCTGTCTTTATTTTCTCTCATGGCCCACTAATATGTGACCCATGCCACAGCAGCGTCTCTATTTTATTCCCTCTTTAAAATTCTCTTTATTTCCCCAGGGCATAAAACATTGCCAGAACATAGTACGCATTCTGTAAATATTTAACGAAGGAGTGGAGGATACTCCCATTGTTCGGAGGTGGGATGTGGACCACTGCACTGAGCAGCAGTGACTTGTCAGACATACCGGTTGCTTTTCTCAGTATCTGTGTTTGGCAGATTAAATATGGCCACAGCTTTTTTTGATGCTCCTTCCAAAAACAGAAGGAATGCCCTCTCCTCTTAAAACTGTCTGCTTTGTGATTGCTTTGCTCAGTAGAATATGGCAAAATATGGGCTGCAAACTTTTCTGGGTCCATTTAAAGGAGTGAGCAGCTTTCATCTGTCAGCTCTGTTTTTTTTGTTGTTGTTGTCGGTGGTGGTGGTGGTCATGGGTTTTTAATTTTGTTTTTCTGTTTGTTTGTTTGTTTGTTTGTTTGTTTGTTTTTGGTAACATTCTTTCTGGAAGCCCTGAACTGCCATATAGGAAGTCTGACTGCCTTGAGACCACCATGGCAGAAAAGCCATGTATTGAAAATCTAGTTGACAGCCGACTCCAGTCTTCCAACTTACTCCCCCACCTTGGGGAGTAAGCCACCTTGGGGAAGCCACCTTAGGCCCTTTGGGCCATCCCACTAGCTGAAGACACCAAGGAACCTCAGTCTTTGTCACATGGAACAGAAGACTTGCCCCATGAGCACTGATAAGAATTCCTGACCCAAAGTTGTGGGATATAATAGAATGGTTGTCATTTTAAATCACTAACATAGGGACAATTTGTTCTGAAGCTGTAAATAACTATGACCCATGCCTCCCAGACTCTTAGTTTTTGCTCCTTTCAACAACGCCACATTCATTCCTGATGCTGCCAAGAATGTTGATGCTTCCCACCATAAGGAACCTGAATTATTAGACTTAAGGCCCGCTGTGCTAAGGAAAATTCGTGGATGGTTCAAGCTCACAACAACTCCTTTATTTGAGATCCCCCTAAACTTATAATTCATTTCGTCACATAAACGACTGTGGCTTGCTCTTAAGCATAAGGGATATATTCATTATGATTTGCCACTGAGAATATGAGATTCCCCAGGGGAGATGTCAGACATTTATCTCTCTCTTCTCCATGACCCATTGTGGCAGCGCTGTGGCACGGAGCTGAGGCTAAGAAAGACACAGTAATTGAAATAACATTTCTTAATCATAAGTTGTTTTAACATGCATTTCTATCCTCACAACTAGAACAGAGGATAGACTGAAGATCAGCAATGAGAATGCTTTCTCATTTCCTTCAGTGTCACCTCCATTCTTTTTCTGAAAAAGACTTATTTATTTATTTATTTGAGAGAGAGAGAAAATGCAGGTGGGGGAGAGGCAGAGAGAGAGAATCTTTAAGCAGACTCCCAGCTGAGCACTGATCCCAACCATGTGGGGCTCAATTCCATGACTTGTGGGATCAAGATCTAAGCCAAAAATCAAGAGTTGGACGCTTTACTGACTGAGCTACCCAGGTACTCCCCCATTATTTTTCTTTGTATATGTGACACATATGACAAAGAAATAGATATCTGTACCTGAAGTGAATACTATAATCTGTAAAAGAAGAATGGCCACAAAGTATCCGTTTACAGAGGACAGTGGGGGCTCCATCGACCTCAAAAATGAAGTCTTAATCAGGGCACCAGGCAGCAAGAATTACTGTAACACGGTGGGAATGGGGAAACAATTTAGAAATCCTGCCTTTTGAGAGAATTCCCTTTGATGTGTCACCAAATGACTTAGTCAAACCACAGTTGTCAGACCCACTGAGATTATCTCTTTTCCTCTTTCTTTCCTGTGCTTTTACTGTGGCTCATGACCTTCCTCAGATGACTATTCCCAAGGGCAGCTATGGTGGACAAGCATAAAAGTGTACAGAACCCAGCTCTGCCCATTCCCACGCTCACTTGGCCCCATCTGCCCTTGGCCTAGGCCACTTGCCAGATGGAGAGCCTGGTTGCTGCCTCTGAGGCTGTCTCATTTCCTAATGGGAACACCTGTGTGCCTTCTCCTTGGAGGGGGCAGACAGGCCAGCTGTGACCAAACCTCCATAACGACGCTGTTACGGTCAGGGTCTGACCTGCCTGGATCCATGACCTTGGGGTTCCGCTCACTATTTGCTCATTCAAATGCTATGCCACATCATGGAGGCAGCATCTAGATTCCCCTGGGGCTCCCCAGAGGGCCGGGGTAAAAGGACTCCGATGCAAAGGTGTGTTAAAGGCTTGTAAGATAATCGTGGCTCAGTCAAATACAGGAGATAGGAAGAAGCAAACAGATAAAGGCCTCTCCTTTTCTGATTTCCCCTTCACTTTTGCTGCCTATAATTGCCGCCTCCCCTCTAATCAACTGTTACTAATTAGTTTTGCCATAGGCTTTCTTTCTAGGTATTCTAGACAGAGAAAAAAAGATACTGCTAAGAAATCAGTTGCATTTCTCTAGACCAACAACAAGGCAGAAGAAAGAGAAATTAAGGAGTCAATCCCATTTACAATTGCACCCAAAACTATAAGATACCTAGGAATAAACCTAACCAAAGAGGCTAAGAATCTATACTCAGAAAACTATAAAGTACTCATGAAAGAAATTGAGGAAGACACAAAGAAATGGGAAAATGTTCCATGCTCCTGGATTGGAAGAACAAATATTGTGAAAATGTCTATGCTACCTAAAGCAACCTACACATTTAATGCAATCCCTATCAAAATCCCACCCATTTTTTTCAAAGAAATGGAACAAATAATCCTAAAATTTATATGGAACCAGAAAAGACCTCAAATAGCCAAAGGAATATTGAAAAAGAAAGCCAAAGTTGGTGGCATCACAATTCCAGACTTCAATCTCTATTACAAAGCTGTATCATCAAGACAGTATGGTACTGGCACAAAAACAGACATATTGATCAATGGAACAGAATAGAGAGCCCAGAAATAGACCCTCAACTCTATGGTCAACTAATCTTCAACAAAGCAGGAAAGAATGTCCAATGGAAAAAAAAGACAGCCTCTTCAATAAATGGTGTTGGGAAAATTGGACAGCCACATGCAGAAAAATGAAATTGGACCATTTCCTTACACCACACATGAAAATAGACTTAAAATGGATGAAGGACCTCAATGTGAGAAAGGAATCCATCAAAATCCTTGAGGAGAACGCAGGCAGCAACCTCTTCGACCTCAGCTGCAGCAACATCTTCCTAGGGACATCGCCAAAGGCAAGGGAAGCAAGGGCAAAAATGAACTATTGGGATTTCGTCAAGATCAAAAGCTTTTGCACAGCAAAGGAAACAGTTAACAAAACCAAAAGACAACTTAAAGAATGGGAGAAGATATTTGCAAACAACATATCAGATAAAGGGCAGGTGTCCAAAATCTATAAAGAACTTAGCAAACTCAACACCCAAAGAACAAATAACCCAATCAAGAAATGAGCAGAGAACATGAACAGACATTTCTGCAAAGAAGACATCCAGATGGCCAACAGACACATGAAAAAGTGCTCCACATCACTCGGCATCAGGGAAATACAAATCAAAACCACAATGAGAAACCACCTCACACCAGTCAGAATGGCTAAAATTAACAAGTCAGGAAATGATAGGTGCTGGCGAGGATGCGGAGAAAGGGGAACCCTCCCACACTGTTGGTGGGAATGCAAGCTGGTGCAACCACTCTGGAAAACAGCATGGAGGTTCCTCAAAAAGTTGAAAATAGAACTACCCTGTGACCCAGCAATTGCACTACTGGCTATTTACCCTAAAGATACAAACGTAGTGATCTGAAGTGGCACGTGCACCCGAATGTTTATAGCAGCAATGTCCGCAATAGCCAAACAATGGAAAGAACCTAGATGACCATCAACAGATGAATGGATAAAGAAGATGTGGTATATATACACAATGGAATACTATGCAGCCATCAAAAGAAATGAAATCTTGCCATTTGCAATGACGTGGATGGAACTAGAGGGTATCATGCTTAGTGAAATAAGTCAATCGGAGAAAGACAACTATCATATGATCTCCCTGATATGAGGAAGTGGAGATGCAACAT
>PISX010001792.1:0-181824 GCA_004024625.1 Mellivora capensis
TTGGGTTCTTGATAAGGATACCCCCTCTTCCTAGATTGTAGATGGCTTTTTGTTTTGTTTTTTTCCTTTTCCTGTATCTTTACATGATAGATCAGTCTCTCTGGTCTCTACTTATATAGGCAGTAGTCTCATCATGAGGACCCTATCCTCATGATCTCATCTAAACCTAATTACTTCCCAAAGGCCCCATCTGCAAACAGCATCATCAAATGAGTATTTTGAGGGCGTACAACATTAAGTCCATAACACCTTCTTTCCATGTTTTATCAGTAATTCAAAAACCACACATCTCAATCACATTGACCACAACAAGGGAATCTTAGGTCTTTTACCTAGGTTTTGTGCTATAATCATTGTAGTATATTGCTCTATTTATTAGGAAACCAAGATATTCAAGACTGGTAGAAAGGTTTCCTTGGCTTTGTGGTAATGAAAAGATTGGAAAAAAAAATGTAATGAACAGTCTCAGATCTACTTTGAGCATGAGGCTATTGTAGAAAAAAAAGAAAGAAAGAAAGAAAAAATAATGCCAAGATTTTAAGAGCACATATACAATGTTTACAAAAACAAAAAACAAAAAAACAAAAAAAAAACCTCCCTCCAAAAATGAATTTGACTTTCTAATCATCAAACTAAAACTCATTATTAAATTTGCCTTTAAATTTTAATTAATATAAATTAATAGAGAAGTGAAAATCTCACATATCAATTTATACCAAAAAAATGGAGAAATTCATAATTTCAGTAAAAAACTCGAAAGAGGGGCACCTGGGTGGCTCAGTAAGTGCCTGCCTTTGGCTCAGGTCATAATCTCAGGGGCCTGAATTCAAGCCTGGCATCCAGGCTCCCTGCTCATCAGGGAGTCTGCTTCTCCTTTTGCCCCTCCACCTGTTCATGCTCCCTCTCCCCCACCAAATAATCTTTAAAAAAAAAAAAAAACTCAAAAGAAACATAGATCTTAAGAACTAATGCTTAAATTAGCAATTTAAGTTTTTAAATATAAAATTAGTCAAAAATAAAACAAAATAAAAGAAGGTTAAAGTGGGATTGAAGTGACTTCCTACATTTAAATTCAGTGGAAAAAAACAGAAATGAAAACCTAGATCAGTTTAACAACATACAAATAAAAAAAATTTGAAAAACAAATTTTATAAAATGCAAAACTTTTCTTGAATCACATATTTAATGTTAAGTCCAATACTTTAATCTAATTTGTATTTTTAATTGAGCAATGATGCCACTTAAAGAGGAAATTCAACAGGGACTCAGAACATATAGAAAGCTAATTTAAAATTTATAGGTGTTATAAGTGAAAGCGTAAGAAAACTTTAAGAATGTAGCATAAATACTTGGGCTTATTTGATCCTTTCTCATTTCTAGAAATGTAATCTGTTCTAGTAATAGAGTGGAAGTGAGGATCTCTCAGTGAAAATAATTCAGTTATGATCTTGGACAGAATGGCTTGCTTTTGATCACTTGACCCCAATTAGGCCAATGACAATCCATTTTTTACTCCTTGTGCACTTGGGACATGGTTTTGTTGTTGTTGTTTGTTTTGTTTTGTTTTGTTTTTCTTTGAGAGGTGATATGTGTTCAAGAGAGGTTAATGGACCTGAGTAAAAATTTGTTCCAGGGAAATTTACTGACAAGCTAAGATAAATTCTTGCCTTTTTTTCTTTAACATCAAATGGCTTAAAGATTTAGAGAATGACAAATTATAAAAAGAGTAAGATACATTAGATGCATAATTAGGAAGAGAGACTAAAGAGGAGTGGAAAGTCACAGTTGTCATCACATTCTTAGTTCCATTTTCTCCTGGGCCCCAGTTATATTATAATGTCTGAATTCTTTATGAGTCTGGAGTTATTATAATAAATCTCTTTTCAGATGGCCCGGTGAGTCTTTGTCACACGGTCATATGATTGAACATCAAGACTCAACAGAGCGTTGCCTTACATGGCTTTCCTAAAGGCAAAAGATATAGGAGAGCAGGAAAAAAAAACAGACACAGATAAGCAATGAAGACTAAGAGCTCCAGACACAGCCCCTGAGGAGGCACTTATCCAGATTTTAACTATCAAGATATGTGCAAGAAATCTTAGCTTCAGAGGAACTTACGCAAAAGGATCCAGCAGTGTCTTTTTATATCTCACTGGTCACAAAGCCTGACTTTGTAACCCTTTAAAAGGAACGTCTGCATATATTTAAATCATATAACATAACTGGCTCAGGGTGTTGCCAGGGGAATTTAAAATTTTAATAACATGTTGTAAATAAATTCATTTTTTGGCTAAAACAACTAACAGACTTTCAAACATGCCTGGAGAGAAGCACAGAGCTGACAGTTCCAGGTTATGCACAATCCAACACAAAATACTGTTAAAAATACATTAAATATTAATGCATTTATTATTATTATTATTTGCTTCCCAACCATTTCAAAGTATATTTTTAAAAATACTTTGATGTCAAAAAAATTTTTTAATACACATAGGCTGAAATGGGTAAACATTTTCTAAACCACTCTACATGTATCCTAGAATTGAGCAATTAACTACATAGATGGTAAGTGGTGGAAGTCAGATTTCTGATTATTGGAGACGAAGATTACAGAGAAGCAAGGGGAGAAGGTTGAACTACATGTGGTAATGGATTAGAGTTAGAGATGTCAGTATAAATAAACATTTCACTTGATATAGATAGAGATAGTTACATATACAAAGGTTAGTATAGACACATTCACTCCTTTGTCTGTCTGTTGTGTAGCCCAGATGTGGGGATGTCTGGATAGCAGTAAGTACAAACAGCAATAATACCATACTCCAGTATTACGGGGAACTAGCTAGCACTCCTTGGAGATATAGTTGAGTCTAGAGGTGGATCGAGGAATATGTAACATAAGCCTAGAGCATCTTATAAGCCTAGAGTATACAGAACTGCTCAAAAAATAAACACATGCACCAATGGAGTTATGTCAAAGAGACAAAGGAACCAACTGAATGAGCTTCCAAAGGTCAATATGGAACAATATGAGCAGCAAAATAAAAATGTATTCAATCCCTACCCAAAGAATGAAATATTCACATGGCCATACATGCATAAATGTAAGAAAATCAGCAATCATCTGTGCAGAAGAAGTTCACAGAGTTGATGAAAAAACTCTGTTCTCAAGGAGGTGGAGAATAGTGAATTTCCAAAAGGTACATTATGGAAAAGAGGAAAAGGCACTTTTTTTTTTTTTTTTTTTGAGAGAGATAGAGACAGATTGAGCATGAGAATGAGAGAATGAGAACTGGGGGGGGGGGGGGGAAGGGCAGAGGGAAAGAGAGAGAGAGAGTCCCAAGCAAGCTCCACACCCACACCCAGCATAGAGGGCGATGCAGGGGTCTATCCCATGACCCAGAGAATGACCTGAGACAAAATCAAGAGCTGGACACTTAAGCGACTGAACCACACAGGCTCCCCAAAAGGCACTTTGTGATAGAGAAATCTGACAAATATTACCCAATCAGGTGATCAAGATTAACAACAATGATGTCATGTTGACAGCATATGCCCTTGATATGATATAAGAATTATTCCCATGATTTTCCTCTCAAGAGTATATAGACCACATCTAAAAATATCAGAACATATACCCAATTAGGGGCATTCTACAAAATACCTGACCAGTATTCCTTAAAACTGTCAAGGTCGGTAAAACAAAGAAACCCTGAGAAACTGTCACAGCCAAGAGAAGCTTTAGGGGGCATGATGGCTAAATGTAATATGGTATCCTGGATGAGACCATGGGACCAAAAAAAAAAAAAAAAAAAGAAGATTATTTTATTTTTATCTTTAAATTTTTTATTTATTTTATTTAAAAAATACATTAAGAGATTTATTATAATAACTCCAAAAAATAAAAACTAAGGAACTTCAAATAATGTATGAATGAAATTTAGTTGAGAATAATGTATCAATAACATTTTATTTGTTATGAAAAATGTATCATACTAGTATAAGATGTTAACAATGGAAGAAACTGTGTGTGAGTTAAATGGAATCTGTACTATCTTCAAAATTTTTCTGTAAATTTAAAGTTATTATAAAATTAAAAGTTCATTTTAAAACACATGTAAAAACCCAAGGAGACAGATTAAATGGAGATTCAATAAATCAATCAATATCCACTTGGTGGAATATTATGCAGCCATTAAACATTTTAATATTTGAAACTTTTTGCAACAATGAGTATATTTATGAGACTGTAGAACACTATGGAAGACTATAACAAAATATATATCACTGCATGTGACACTATGTAAAGTATATTAATGTATCTTACTGATAACAAATATGCTTCATGTGTATATCAATGCCTGTGTATAATACCATGTCTTCATATACATTAATACAACTGCCAAATGTATTTGGGAAATCAGTTCTACTATCAGTTTAATATAAAGTTTTGTAGCTTTGAATACTCCCTTTTTAAGCAATGATATTATTTTAATGAAAATACATAAATAAATGCAAATTTTCATTCTAGCAGATACAATATCACTATATTCTTGGAAGTAATCTATTCTTTGTAAGTAATGGGGAATTGGTTTATTTTAAATTCTCTTAAGTAAAGGTAGTCAGTTCACATGGCTGTCCTCGGGCCATCTAGCAATTAGAATTCAAGAAACAATTCTGGGTTACTTCAGTTATTTTCCTCAACCCAAGGAGCTTATCATTAATTATGTCTTTTAACATAGTACAGAACTCAATAATAACATTCTATGATTTTTAGTCCCATGAGGAGTTCTTCACTATTCCTAATCACCAGAATCAGTCCACAGCGGGTTTTGTAAGCCTTCACTGAACAGATACCACCTTGCTCCTCTTCTCGTCACTTCCTCCTCTTCCCGTCACTTCCTCCTCCACCTTGCAATCTAATCTGGATTTACACAATCTAATCTGTTGTTTACCAGAGACAGGTATAAAACATCAGCCAAGCCTAGTGTTTTCCAAGTAGAATAGTATGATTAGAGTCCAGAGGTTGGCAAGATAACATAATTTTCCTCCTTCTGTTATTCCGTTAATTTACATTCCCTGGTGAATAACACTCTCTCTCTCTTTTTTTAAATCTACATTAGGGATGTAAAATTCTATGAGCATTTTCTAAATAAGGGAAACTGGTGAGGCTACGGCTACTTATATGTTTTGTTTTGTTTTGTTTTTCCACTGCATTTACAGCTTTTTTTAATGGGGCTTTCAATTCATGGTGTATAATAGAACAAATAAATGTGAATGAATTGGGTCATGTCTCAGTTACATACTGCTCTTGTAATCCGACACAGTCCCAGGGATTATTGCAATATTAAAATTTAGATAGAAAGGTAATGAAAAAGATGCATTGGGCATACACAAGCAACTATTATTATTACTCTTAAAGTTCTTTTTTTCATGGCAAGACATAGTTCAGCCATAATGCTCTTGAGTATGCATGAAAAAGACAATGAAAAAAGGTACTGGGCTATGCTGCTGTCAAGATAAAAGTGGTACATTTTATATATATTTAATTATACAGCTACATTTTCAAAAGTATTTTCTACATAAAATCTCATTGACTTCAATTAGAATTTGCAATCTAAGTACACCATATGGTTTTGCTTAAAAGCAATGAGACTATTAAATTTAATTACTTTTATATGTGTCTCGCATGGTAAAGGTGCTTGTTAAAGGAGCAGCACTCTATGAGAATTATTTCTAGTAAAAATTGAAAACTAAGAATATGGCTACCGTCTGGTGGTTACTAATTGGCAGTCAATGCCACAAGAAACGTAATTTTCAGTAATACTGAAAAATAGCAGGCAGAGAACAATGTCACTTTGCTAGTTTCATTGCTGCTTTATATAGCAAAATTTGAATATAACATGAATTAACACTAGTGTTCTAAAAGCAAAGTACTTATTCTATTTCTAGGTCTTGTCTTCCCTTCTCCCTTCCTCATAACAAATACTGATGGCATTACAGTTATTTCCTTCATCTTGTTCCATTAGAAAAAATGTTGCAAAGTTAGATCTCTAATAAAGTCAGATATGATATATAACGGAGAGAAATGGGTTATAATTCACTGTGCAAACATTGTTGAACAGCATTAGGGACTACTAAAGTCTGTGGCAAACTGAAAAGTAGACACCATTTTATTTTATTTTATTTTTTTCAGACACCATTTTAAAAGTATAATGTTACATTAGCTTCAGCTAATTTTCCCATATAACAACTGAATTTTATCCACTATTGCCAGATCAGGTGAATTTTTTTTTAGGAAGTTGAAAATCTAGATATGAACTAAAACATTCAAATTTTGAAAGATGAAAAAAATTAAACAGATTATGACCAAAAACCAAGCATATCTCCAAGCTTAATATGGCTCACGGGTTGCCTGGTTTTGTTTTTGTTTTTGTTTTTCTAGCCTTCTGACTATACCACCAAAGAAACTGCTAACAAAGTAAACAAAAACCATTATCTCCCTGCTTGCTCATACAAGCAATAAAATGAAAAATATCAGAAATTCTAGGCAATGAAAAGTAGCTGTTTTTCCCTAAAGAAAACAAAACATAAAGAGTTGAGAAAATAGTCCAATAAACTTGAAAAAAATTGCATTGCAAAAATCTTATTGAAAGCTAATAAGGTTCATTCAGACAATTTTTAAAAAGTAGTATAATTTCCTTCATTCTTATGGTAAACTGTTTTTTTTTCCTGATTTTGACTTTCTTTAAAATTCAGTGCTTATTCCTAGCTCAAAATGGTTGACTGAACATAGATGATTATCATCCCTCCTATTAGAATCTCAGTAAAATCACATAATAAATATTTTTAAAAATCAGCACAAATTGCTTTGTTGAAAATTCATAAAGGATATAATCCTCCCTGCTGAGCAGACATCCCTGAAATATAATGCATATGATGATTGCAGAGATAGTTATCTTCAGTGGGACAGGAACCTGCTATTCTACGCAAACAAAACAAGGTCAATCCATCTTGCCCCTTCCCCACTCAGCTTCAAAAAAAAAGTGCATCCTTCCACTTTCAGATCATGCTTGGATTAGCTTCCAGATGAGAGGAAGAGAAGCAGAAGAACTTTTTGTTATTTTGTTTCTTATTTTATTTTTGTCCTTTGGAAGTGACCTTGCTGCTCTTGACAGGGTCAGTATCTAAGGAGCAGTGGAACAGCTGAATCTGTCACCTGTTTCATTTAGCTGTTTCCTGCATTTTCCTCCCATATTAACTATATCCACGATAATCGAAATTAGAGAAATATTCATCTGGCAACACCCAGAGAACCTTGGATGTCTTCCCCATAAGAAATGGACATCCTGGGGCACCTGGGTGGCTCAGTGGGTTAAGCCTCTGCCTTTGGCTCAGGTCATGATCTCAGGGTCCTGGGATCGAGTCCCGCATCTGGCTCTCTGTTCAGCAGGGGAGCCTGCTTCCTTCTCTCTCTCTCTGCCTGCCTCTCTGCCTACTTGTGATCTCTCTCTGTGTGTCAAACAAATAAATAAAATCTTTAAAAAAAAAAAAAGAAAAGAAATGGACATCCTAACTCCAAAAGTTACTTTCTCCACATTTCCTTAAAAGTCGCCTATGCAGCCACACCACTAACTTATTTTTAGCAGAACTCCTTTAATCACTGCCAGAGGAGCAAAAATGTTAATTATGCTAAGGAAATTTATGCAAGTAAACGAATATATCTCAGGAGATACGCCTTTTTATAAATATTAGAAGACAATTAGAGATAAAATCGTTTGACAGTTGAAGGAAGTCAGGAATATGAAGGAAAAATAAAAATAACAAACTTTCAAGGAAAAAAAAAAGCACAAAGAATGCTGGAAAAATAGTGATGTGGGCAAGGGGGCCCTGTAGGACCAGCCAACAGGGTCAGTCCTTGGCTGCCCACAAGAAGGAAATTAAATGTGTACCAGCAGGAGATAAAAGCAGAGCTTATTGAAGGTAGAGCAAATACCGATCCACTGAGTGTCTGGGAGACTCGTAAAGGAAAGGAGGGAGTGTTGTTTTGTTTGGGGTCTGAGGGTTTGTACCGATGATTGTTGTCTGGTGCACGTGTCCTTTGGGGCATCCAGGAACCATCATAAGTCATTTATTCCCTGAAGTCAGGGATCTTGGCATCAAGATGTGTAGCCACAATGGTCTGGAATATATGTCTGATAGCTTCACCTGATCATTCTCTTCTCTTCTTTCCTTAGCTGTTATCTATTATAGAGAAATCATTAACTCCTTGTGCCTTACAAGGAGGACATACACTATTTGCATTCTGAGGTGTGTGAAGAGTGGGGTGGGGGTGCAAGTCCTAGCAAGAATGGAAGTCAGATAAGAAGCAAACACAAAACCAAACAGCTTTTTCTCTCTGGGGACCCTTCAGCTTCCCTGTCGCACTAGCAGGAATTTTATAAAAATAAAATTAATATCCTCAAAGTGGCTAACAATAATGTATCATATAAAACCAAAATTAGGTTGTTACCAGAAAGTAGAAGCAGATTCCTTTAAGGCTAAAATTTGCGCCTACCAAGAAAAAAAATACAGAAGATACAATGAAATAAAAATAGTATATTCTAACAAATATATTTTTGAGACAAAATCTAACAGTAGTAAATTATCAAATGTTAGCTCAGAAAGTCAAACAGACTTGAAAAAATGGAAAAAAAATTAAACACATGAATAATTGATCCATTCCAATAGGACTTACACAAAGAGGGAAAAGAGATAAATAGGACAGAGGGGAGAAAAAAAATCCCTAAAAAATTTCTTAAATCTCCAAAAATGAAGGCTCATATATTCTTTCATAGCAAGAGAAAAAAACCTAGGAAAAAAATCACATGTTTAAATGTACCTCGGTGGGGTGCCTGGGTGGCTCAGTGGGTTAAAGCCTCTGCCTTCGGCTCAGGTCATAATCCCAGGACCCTGGAATCGAGCCCCGCATAGGGCTCCCTGCTCAGGAGGGAGCCTGCTTCCCCCTCTCTCTGCCTTCCTCTCTGCCTACTTGTGATCTCTCTCTGTGTGTCAAATAAATAAACAAAATCTTTAAAAAATAAATAAATAAAATAATAAATAAATAAATAAATAAATACATGTACCTCGGTGTGTTTACTAAATGCAAGTTCATAGAAATATATTATCTACAGGACTCTTTGGAGAAAGGATTGATTGCAGGCCAGGAAAATATAAGATGAGCCTGGAGAATAACAGAAAATAAGGAAACTTTCAAAACAGAACATGGTATGTTATAAGTGCAAAACAACCAAAGTGAAAGAGCTCCCAAAGGTCAAGGCCAACATGATTTGGACAAAAATATAAACCACAATAGCACTGGATTGTAACCGATCAAATAAAATAAATGCCCATAAAACCAACTGTTCTTTATAAATAACCGAATAAATACCATATACAGAGAAGTGACAGCTCTCCCTCGTGGAAGAAGTCCGTTCGATGTGAAAACAAATGAGGAACGCAGAATACTGCCATTAGAACACCCGTCCTAATTGTTGCAGGACAAAATTTCCAGGAGACTGAAAGCTATTTGCATCATCTCAAATTGTTTCCCCTAAAACACTCATTAATGTCAAAGAGAAAAATGGTCAGTTTGCAGTAGAAGAAGCCAGAAGACACCATGATGGAATAAACTGGAGGGTGTTGGTGGCATGTAAAGGACATTTGGTAGGAAAATAATAATAATATAATAATAATAATAAATATGTATTATAATTGTAAGAAATATAAAATTAAAAAATTGGGAGGTGCCCAAGATGTGTTCCAAGATTGGTGGGTTATAAGAAGAATCTGTCTTCCCTTAAATATCAGTGGTCTGTGTTTTACAAGCAAGTCTATTGATGTCTTTCCAAAAAATTGTTAAATTAGTTAAGAGAATTTCCAAACAGCTAAGGAAGGCATAAGATTTTGAATAGTTGATTGTCCCATTCTCTATCATTCTACTAAAGTTACAAAAAATTATTCTTATCTTATTTGTTATAAAATGAGTTGAGGTAGCCCAAATAAAATATCAAGTAGAAATATGTAGAAACATGATCATTGAATAGCTGTGTAATTTTACTTGGTTTTAAAATGTGAGGCACAATCATTTGTTTTCTCTCTTGAAATACATACAAAATTCAATAAATAGACCCAAATCTGCTGGAAAACCTGTGAGATGTTTTTGCTACCTTAGAGATAAGCATCGCAGGTTTGGGTCTTGTATTGGGAGTTGATGCTCTACGGTTTTTCTTCTTGAACAGCAATTCTACTGCCGCCCACTGGAACAGTCAGGTAGTCTACGAAGTGACAGAACCAAATCTTAGAATGGGTTTGATGGCTTTGGCATGGATGATAGGCAAGAATAGGATTTCATATTAACATCAAACCATCTGCCTTTCCCCCAAGTGAAGGATTTATTTCTCCTAATTCTGCAAAGGTATTATTAAATTCTATCTCATTATGTTATAAATCTATTTCAAGATATATTCAACCTGATCTTATATACTACCAAATATTTTATCTGTGATTCCTGGCCATTTCTCTAAAACTGAACTATATTATATTTCCTGCTTTAGAACGGTCTTGGATCACATTTCCTCTGCTTGTGATATATCCTCAAATTCAATTTAACTTGTCCTATCAACAGAATATGATGTTATTAATAATATGGTAGATGCCATAATAACTCAATCGTATCAAAAAAGAAAGAGGCAGGCATAGAATTATTTTGGAGTCCAAGAATGACTTGGCACAGGATATAGCCAGAAAGAGACATGCTAAATCATTTGATTGAAACTTGGATACCATTAAAAACTGGCATGGAAGTGCATTAAGTCAAGCTGATCTAGGTTTATTTGCTGTAGTTAAAGGAAGCCTTTTCTCATGTCCATAGAACCAATAAAATATATAATTAGAGATGCAGATTTAATTTGTGCTCATAATAAATAATTTAATAAGTTATAAAATTATTTTTAGTTTCAGAATCTTTTTAAACTGTAATTTTACACTATTTCATTTGAATATGACATGTACAAACATATGTACACATATACATATATGTGCATGAAGATATATAGACTATGAAATTTTATGGTGTGGATATTTATTCTTTTTTCTTAAAATGTCCAGGATCTTGTCTCTAATCCTAGTGTCTAGCTTCACTGCATCTGCTTTTGAGCCCTAACAGTACAATGGACCACTGCTCTTGTCTTTCAAATAACACTGATCTGTAAATCTGGTATGTGTGTATTTTATCATCAATTGCCTTCATTCATTCAACCAGTCCTCATAATAATCCCTTTTCTATAGGTATAACTATAGGTATAATAGATATCAATATATTATACAGATGATCAAAGTATCATAATAGTAAAATTAATTGTTCAAATTCAAATACAATACTTCAGCCCAAGATATTTCAATCCACAATATAATTATAGAATTTCTGACTCAATCATTATCCCTCACAAATACAAGTATCTTTAGCCTACGGTATTATTTGTATTTTTAACTATCCAAATAATGTCAAAATGTCTAACTCTCCTTTCTTACCCTGCCACTGGGTACACACCAAAAGCTAGAATACTAACTACGAGTCCTGTATCAGTGATTGGATTTTAAAGAGCAAGGGCTATATTTGTAGAAATTCCTATATTAGACATAAAGAGTGAGCTGATTCAAGGTCTATCTCAGAAAGTTGAGAGCCAACTATCAGAGGAGCTCAAGGCAGAATTTTTCAATTCTTTTTCAAGTGTTAAAATCAAAGACCAGTGATGAATCTGATGTGAAAGCATGTTACGAGCATTCACGAGGGAGGAGCAGCAAAATAGTAAATCAGGCTTCAGAAGATGTATTTCAACAGAAGTTGCCTCATTTAGTGCCTAATGCTTATCAGCATGTCCTTTGACATACATTGTCATATGATAACAACTCCCAAAAATATATCCCACAGCCTAATACCTGAAAACTGAGATTTTTATCTTACATGGCACACTTTTCACAAATGCGACTAAATTGAGGATTTTGATATGAGAGGGTTCTGAATTATCCTAGTGACCTCTCTATCGAATCATGCATCAGCTTCTAAGAGAGAAGCAGAGAGACGTTTGATACAGAAGAGGAAAAGGTAAGGTGACCAGAAATTGGAGAGATGCAGCCATGAGCTAAAGTAAGCCAAGAGCCACTAGCAGGCACCAGAAGCAGGAAGAGGCAAAGACAGATTCTCCCCCACAGCCTCTGAGGAAGCATGGCCTTGCCGACACCTTGATTTTGAACAGCTGGATTACAGAAATGTGAGAAAACAAATTCCTATTTTTTAAGCCATCAATTTTATGACAATGTGTTAGCCACAGAAAACTAATACATTCCTCATCATTTTCTGTAGACACTGTACTTGGCCAGTGAGAAGGTGGTACCTACCCGCAGTGCAGAATGGAGTGAGCGTGGAATTAGAAGGCATTGCAGAATGGTCTCATTCTGGAGTGAATGGTATTATGTTAATATAGTGATTTTTATATTTTTATAGACCTATTTTGTTGACTACAAATCCACTCATGCATTAATTGCTTAATATACTGTTTTAGTACGTTTGATTATCTCCAACAGTGCACAAAGGTGGGTAGGTCCTTATACAGAGTGTTCTGAGTAATGTCTCCCAAACTTGTTGAAAAATAAAATTGATCATTGTACTAGGATAACTAACTTATGCCCCTCCTCCTTTAAAGTACACCTATGTTCTAATCCCAAGAATCTGAAAATGTCTAACATGGCAAAAGAGTGAATATTTACTTACATGACAAAAAGTGTGATTAAATTAGAGATCTCTAGAGGAGGTTTATTCTGGATTATTCGGGAGGGCCCTACATGGAATCACATGTATCCTCATAAGGGAGGGACAGGGTTTGGAGACAGGCACAAATAGGAGAAGGCAATGTGAAGATGGAGGCAGAGATTGGAATGAAGCGGCAAAAAATGCCCCGCTGCCAGCTACCAACACCTGAGAGAGGCAAGTAAAGGATTCTCACCCAGAACCCAAATGGAGCACAGCTTTCCCAGGCTTTGGACTGCTAACATTTGTGGGAGAATATATTTCTGTTGATTTTAGCCATTAAATGTATCTTGTTATACCAACCATAGGAAACTAATACAGTCATAAACAGGAAAAAGTAGCAACTTAGGCACAAAAGTGAAATATCATTTGGTGTGTAGAACATCAGGGGGGCCAGTGCAAATATACAAATTCATCATTTTGATGACAAATTTCACCACAAAAAATGATTTATGATGATATTTTGGAGTGCATCATATATGCCAAATATTGTACTTCTTATCCTATCTATAGTAGTGAAATGTATTTAATCGAAAGCAAAATAAACAAGACTAAAACTATAACATCTCTAGATGTTGAGTTTAATTCAGAATAAGCACATTTAAGATCAACGACCAAGATGCAAATGAAACTACTGTTACAGAACCATTTCCCTAGGTCCTAAAGATAAAGAAGAGAAAGTAAAGAAAGCTCCTTAAGAACATACTTTTTCCAAAAAGATAAAAAAAAAAAGGGCATAAAAATAAAAAAGAACATACAGTTTACTATTCTTTTGTTTTGTATCATATACATTTATAGATTTTCACTTTCCTACACAAATTTTATACTTGTATTTTAATGCACACGGAATAGAGATTTAACAGTGTCTCTCATATTGATCAATTAGTTTTAAAATCAGTATTATCCCAAAGAATGATGTGGTAAACCCAAGTGATATACTCATACTATATTTTTTGTACTATTTCCAAAAAACAAATATTTTTTATGGTTTTCATACTTGTTCTTTTGTGATTTTTTATAAAACAGCATGTTGACAATACATATAATGTCCCTTCAACTGTTTATTAGCAGTTTTTCATAGGTACAAATGCTGTCTTTTGTATCAATATACATGTCATTTACAATTAATTAAGCAGAATTTTCTAGTATTTACTCAAGAACAGATCATTTGACTTGAAGAGACTTTACCACAAAGAACAAAGTTGGCATGGTCAAAATAAATCAATAATAATCTGAGTTTCAACAAAAGAAGAAGTATACTTTGGATAAATTGCTCTGGAAATAGGTCTGGCCTTGGATGTGCCTTCTCTGTAGTTTATGTTTCTTACATTAGAACCAGGCTTTTTGGCTAGTACTTTTCCATCTCTACCTGAAATATTATCTTACATAATCAGAACACAATTATATCTTAGTATTTGATTTTACAATTGTAGTAAATTCCAGGTAAAAAGTTTCAATATCCTATTTGCCAAAGATCTGGATTCTTATTATTAAGATAAACTACATGTCAAAGCAGCATTTTCCATTTTTCTTCATGAAAAACTTAATAAGAATGAAACATGACTTACTTATAATTCTTACTGTATGATATGGCAAAACTAAATTACTTCATTTGAAGAACATTTATTATTATGGATAATACATGTTGATGGAAAATATGTTTAGCTAAATTAAAATATTTCCTTTTTCATGGTAGGCTGCTATAAAACAAATCTATAATGCTAAGCAAAGTAAAATAACTTCTGCAAACATTTTCCAGTTGCATTTAGAAAATGCAACATCTTGACATCTAAAACTGCATGCTATATGATCTTTATATTCATGACCCTAGTTTTTAGCAACATTGCAATTTCCTCCATATATATCTGTATGTGAATGTGTGTGTGTGTATTGTCAATCATCATATATTTTGCATATACATATCTATATATTGATACATAATGATAAATATGCATATATGTAAAGACTGAGATTTGTTTAAAGTTTTATTTAAAATAGAAACATCACTTAGAGCACTATGTTGATTTTAACTGAAATGGTGGTCGTTTTGATATATATCACAGATGTATTTAACCTACTGAATCACATATCTGAAAATACAAAGCATTATTTATTTTGGTTACTAATTCAAACCACCTTGTGTTGATACAAAAGTTGGATATTCACCCTTTTGATGGATGATAAGGAGGGCACGTATTGCATGGAGGACTGGGTGTGGTGCATAAACAATGAATCTTGGAACACTGAAAGAATTAAATTAAATTAAAAAAAAACACCTTGTGTATGAGCAGATTTTGCTACTTTTTGCCAAGCAATTAAAAAATATTGGTACAGCTGAATTTTGCACCTAATTGAAAAGATGAACAAAGTGGTTGTCAAGATTTATAACATTTGAAAAGAGTCCATTGGTAGCAGTTATCTTCAAAAAGCAAGGTTATGCTGATGAATCCCATTGTGCCCCCTCAAAAACAAACAAATTAATAAAAATTAGTGATGGGTAGAGCCCAGTTACAAAGTTCTTTATATTACTAAGTGATCAGAAGTACAATAATTACAAATGAGAATCCTTGTTGTGGTCAGCTATCAAAAACTTTTTATAGTCCCTGAGAAATTTCAAAGGTATAATATTTGTCATTGACATGATGTCATTTGACATCATTATCAGCTTCCTCAGCAAAATATCTGTCATCACTAATCACAGGTACATTTAGATATACTTGCTTGCTTTTAAGACATTCAATCAAATCTCAATATTTCTATTCTTAAAGTGAAATAGAGGAGCACCTGGGTGGCTCAGTCAGTTAAGCACTCAACTCTTGGTTTTGGCTCAGGTCATGATCTCATGGGTCCTGAGATGAGTGCTGCATTGGGCCCCCGCACTTAGCAGAGAGTCTGCTTGAAGATTCTTCCTCTGCTCCCCCTCCCCACATGCTCTCAAGCACTCTCTCTCTCTCTCTCAAATAAATACATCTTTTTTTAAAAAAAGGGAAATAGCAAGCAAGAATAATACTGAAATAAAGAGAACAAAGGGATATTTATATTATGAAAAATATTTCTATAATGTATATTCTATTTTACAACAAAAATGTTTTTCTATATTGAAAATGCTGAGCAAATCCAATAAAACAAGGATGAATTAACTTCTTGTATTCTGAAATATCTGTGGAAATGCAAAGGGCATAAAATATACAATGTAATCTGGTAAAAGAATGTATGTGGGTAAGTCACTCTAACTGATTTCTGGCCTTATATACAGATACAGAAAATTAGAGTGATATTAGCATAAAGATAGACAAATTGAAGATTGGAGTGGAATAAAGATCCCATAAATAGTTCCATACTTCTCTATTTGACTAGTGACATAAATGACATTCCTTGTTTTTTAACTTATTTTGCCCAAGCAGTCCAATGAGAAAAGACATATCTTTAAAAAATGATGTTGGAACAGTTGGATAGTCATATACAACAAAAATGAACTTTGAATTCTACCTTACACCATACATAAAAGTTAATTTGATAAAGATCTTAAATTGAAATGTCAGCTAAAATTGTAATTTAAAATCTGTACAAGATCTTTGCGAATTGGGCGTCAGAAAAGTCTTCTTTTTATTCATAAGTGAGATTAAAAATAAATTATAACACATCAAAAGAAAAAAAAATATGCTTAATCCAATTAAAAAGTCAGCCACAGACTAAAAAAAAAATATTTGAAAAACATGTATCTGACAAAGGATTGTTATTCCAGATATACTTAACAAAAATCCCCAGTAGCCTAATGAAACAAGTAAGAGACTGAATGACACTTCACAAAGATATATGAAGAGACAAAAAAGCACACACATACAAAAATACTCATCACCATTTATCGTATTGGAACTGTAAATTAGGTAATAATGAATTCCCAGTGTATATCCACCAAAAATTAAAATTATGAAGTCTGACAATACAAAATGTTACCAAGAATTTGTAGCAATATAGTGTTTACTCATAACTTCTATGCAAAAGTCTCTGTCAGTTTCTTACAAAATAAGAAAAGAAAAAAAAAAACCTATCCTTTGACTCCACAATTCCTCTCTTAATATTCACCCTAAGTAAATGGACACATGTGCCTTAAAAGTTATACAATACTTTTTAATAATAGCTTGATTAATATCAGCCCAAAGTGGGTTTATGGAATAGATAAGCAAAATCTGACACTTTAATGCAATGGAACACTGCTAATCATTTAAAAAAAGAAAGGAAGGAAGGAAGGAAGGAAGGAAGGAAGGAAGGAAGGAAGGAAAGAAGGAAGGAAGGAAAGACGAACGGACTTCCAGGGCACCTCAGTTGTTAAATGTCTGTCTTCAGCTCAGGTCATGATCCTTGGGTCCTGGGACTGAATCCCACATTGGACTCCCTACTCTCAGGAAGCCTACCTCTCCCTCTTCCGCTCCCCCTGCTTGTGTTTCCTCTCTCGCTGTGTCTCCCTCTGTAAAATAAATAAAATTTTAAAAAAAATGAACTTCCGATTCACACAATATATGAATCTCAAAAACCGCTAAGTGAACGAACACTTATACAACAGGGATATAATGTATGAACCCATTTATATGAAATTCGAAAAGAGGAAGAAATAATCTATCAAGGAAAAAATCACAACAGAGGTTGCTTCTGTGTTTGGGTGTAAGGAATGAGCCTGAGAAAATTCTCTGGGGTGTTGATAATTTTCTATATCTTAAGAAGGTTTTGGGTTATACAAGTGTATGTATTTGTGAGAATTTACTTAGTGAAAAAAATAATTTTTACATTCCATTATATTTGTTTTAGCTAAAAAAAATCCATAAATAATAATGAACTGTACTTAATTATGTGCATACTGAAATATTTTGAATTAAGTGTCTTAATATCTATCATGTATTTTGAAATGCATAACATAGCAAGATAAATGATGGATACACAGTGGATGGATAGATATCTGATAAAACTTAATATATTTCTTTAATAAAATATTTATAAAATTATTTCAAACTACTATATGCTTTCTAATTTTCACAATATATTGCCGAGGTAAAAAAAGAAACGTAGCAAATAGCAATCATAATTAAAGACTATATTAGTCATTAATAACAAATGGTTTCATTTTAATTATGAATAAAATGGGATTTTCATCCTCCATCTCTTTCTTTCATTGCTCTCTCAAAGAAGTATCCAATACTTATTAGTACCCCCAACAATTTGCTGGAATAAAACAAATAAATGGCTTTTACTGCACGTTCACATTTGTATGTATGTGCATGTATATATAATCCTTCCAAAATATGTCAGACAAATGACAGGCATTGCTAAAGTAACATGCTACATATTTTTTAATACTTACACCTAAAATAGCTGTTACTTTGTAGAAATGAAATGTAACTGCCTGGCAGGTCTTCCATTTTTAAGATTTTTTTAAATTATTATTATTATTTTACCAAACTCTCAAACAGGTATAAGTGACTCATTACTTTTATATTCTTCTTCATGGTAAGGCTTAAATTTAGGAATACTTTAAAAGCCTCTAATTATATTAGAACATCATTCAAATACTCTAGGATTGCTTCCTTGTGTGATAGCTATCTTTCAGATTATCTTAGAGACCAAATATTATTATAGACCATCTATAGTTGGTTGTATAATACTTCATGATTTAGTAAAATTACTAATTTTCTGATCTAATGGCTCTTTTTGGCCCATTAAATAATTTAGTTAAGATTATTGTGTATCCCCAGACACAGTGTTTTATAACACCGAAACATGCTTGTCTTGATTAAGTAAGTTAGGGCTTCCAAAGGCAAAGGCAATGGTTGGGATTGACTGAGGTACACTGCAGCTGAGGCATGGATAGGGAACAAAGTCCAAAAGTCATAATTCATTTTCCATAACACTCGGATAGAGGACTATCCCTTTTTCTCATTAATTTAGCTCTCATATCTTCAATTTATGGAAGAATGTGAGAGTAAGCAAAAAATGTTATCTTAATTCTTGTATCTTTATACAACCGCACAATAAATAAACATCTGCACAGCATGAACAATCCAGGAGTAAGGTCACCTCAGGGACATTGCAATCGTTAGAAAGTCTCCAGTATCCTTGAGATTTTGGTAGATGGCGGTCTCCCATGACGAGTTTCTAATATTCTAATAAAATAATTTATTTTTATCCTTGAGGAGAACACAGGCAGCAACCTCTTCGACCTCAGCCGCAGCAACGTCTTCCTAGGAACATCGCCAAAGGCAAGGGAAGCAAGGGCAAAAATGAACTATTGGGATTTCATCAAGATCAAAAGATTTTGCACAGCAAAGAAAGCTGTTAACAAAACCAAAAGACAACTGACAGAATGGGAGAAGATATTTGCAAACGACATATCAGATAAAGGGCTAGTGTCCAAAATCTATAAAGAACTTATCAAACTCAACACCCAAAGAACAAATAACCCAATCAAGAAATGGGCAGAGGATATGAACAGAAATTTCTGCAAAGAAGACATCCAGATGGCCAACAGACACATGAAAAAGTGCTCCACATCACTCGGCATCAGGGAAATACAAATCAAAACCACAATGAGATAACACCTCACACCAGTCAGAATGGCTAACATTAACAAGTCAGGAAATGACAGATGCTGGCGAGGATGCGGAGAAAGGGGAACCCTCCTACACTGTTGGTGGGAATGCAAGCTGGTGCAACCGCTCTGGAAAACAGCATGGAGGTTCCACAAAAAGTTGAAAATAGAACTACCCTATGACCCAGCAATTGCACTACTGGGTATTTACCCTAAAGATACAAACGTAGTGATCTGAAGGGGCACGTGCACCCGAATGTTTATAGCAGCAATGTCTACAATAGCCAAACTATGGAAAGAACCTAGATGTCCATCAACAGATGAATGGATAAAGAAGAGGTGGCATATATACACAATGGAAATCTATGCAGCCATCAAAGGAAATGAAATCTTGCCATTTGCAACGATGTGGATGGAACTAGAGGGTATTATGCTCAGTGAAATAAGTCAATCGAAGAAAGACAACTATCATATGATCTCCCTGATATGAGTAAGTGGAGATGCAACATGGGGGTGGGGGGTAGGAAAAGAAGAAAAGAAATAAGATGGGGTCGGGAGGGAGACAAACCATAAGTGACTCTCAATCTCACAAAACAAACTGAGGGTTGCTGGGGGAAGGGGTTCGGTAGAGGGGGGTAGAGTAATGGACATTGGGGAGGGTATGTGCTATGGTTAGTGCTGTGAACTGTGTAAACCTGGAGATTCACAGACATGTATCCCTGGGGATAAAAATACATTATATGTTTATAAAAAATAAAAAATTTTAAAAAGTCATAAAAATAAAGAATACAAAGGAAAAAAATTTATTTTTTATCTTTATATTTAAAATGCTATGACTTAAAATAGAGGAGTGGTTGCTGGTTGCTACCAGGTAATCCTCAGTATCTAACCATTGGGTTCTATGAAAGAGTTATATGATTGAGTGACAGTTCTATCAGCAGTGGACACAAACCTTACAGACATTCAACATAAACATCAAAGTATGGTTCAATTGTTTTGAGAAACATAAAATTACCTCTGCTTTAAAGTGCTTAGTCATATCTTATAACTCTGGTCAAAATAATCCTTAAATCTTGGTATTGAAAAGTCTGCTATCCAGAAAGTTAATGTAAAGGTTTCTGATTATTTGAGGGGGCAGAATTTTTCAACTTAAAAAAGAATATTAGACATTAATAACTACTGTTTTGTAACATTTTAGGAGAATATATTCAAAATAGAAGGCAGCTGCATTATGATTTCTCTCTCATTTCTTTGAGGTATATTTCCATAATTTAGAATACTTGGTTTTATGGGCGCCTGGGTGGATCAGTGGGTTAAGCCTCTGCCTTCGGCTCAGGTCATGATCTCAGGGTCCTGGGATCGAGTCCCACATCGGGCTCTCTGATCAGCAGGGAGCCTGCTTCCTCCTCTCTCTCTCTCTCTCTGTCTGTGTCTCTGCCTACTTGTGATCTCTCTCTGTCAAATAAATAAATAAAATCTTAAAAAAAAAAAAAGAATACTTGGTTTTAGACAATCAAACTCTTCTTTCAGAATTTCTTTTGATTTGCAAGTTTAGACTGACAGTCCAAAGAACTGAAATGTGAATATTTTTCTAAATCTTCTATAAAAAAGAAAGCTATTGTCACTAAATTATATTCTAAAATATGCAGAATTTCCACAATTTTGGTGCTGAACTTGGTAGGTAGCTTATTTACCCAATCCTTGACACCTAATTTACATAAGGCAGTTGTTTCATACTTTGCTCTAGTAATTTGAGTTTGCATTAACCACACACAAAAAATTTCCAGCACAGACCCAAGTACCACACATGTGCAACTTATTTGCATTCAAAATTTGCTTAAGTCTAGAATATGTCAATGTCATCTCCAATTTACAAACTATGAAATGGGAACATAGATAAAGTAATATTCCTACAAAATAAGGCAAACATTATGATACTATTAGATTTCAATTTTAGGGTGCCATCATTGGGAGTTCATTGTTTCATAATAAATCATTTGTAACACCAATAACCCCAGATATTATATGTACAGAGGTTTTCATCATACATATCTGAATTATGCAGAATTATCCTTAAGAACTCTCATAGTTCCAAAACGGTTTCCCAAATATTTCTTGGAGGCCTACACATGCATTATTGTTTTTAAGAGTGATTTTGAAATTGTTAGTGCCAACTATTAGGCCAAATATGCAATTTCAAAATCTCCCTCTTCAGAATTTGTTTAAATGACAGAAGAAATACATTAACAGCAATAAGTCAATAGTAATGCTTGAAAACTTAAAAGGAAAAAAAATAGAACAGTGAGAAGGAACTAGATTTTTAAGAAAGTATATGTGCTTAAATTGAATTAAAACTATTCTTAGAAATCTGCAAGAAAATTTAAGCAAAATATGTGTCTTTTGACTCTGTGATTTTTTCCCCAACGGAATTCCAAAAATATATATATTTTTAAGATTTTATTTATTTATTTGACAGAGTGAGAGATAGTGAGAGAGGGAACACAAGAAGAGGGAGCGGGAGAGGGAGAAGCAGGTTTCTGGCTGAACAAGGAGCCGGATGTAGGGCTCGATCTCAGGACCCTGGGATCATGACCTGAGCCGAAGGTAGATGCTTAACGACTGAGCCACCCAGGCACCTCCCAAAAATAATTTTTAAGATGGAAAACTGCGATAGCCATGGTCAGGAGAACAGAAAGTAAAATAGTATTAGTAACAGTCCTTTGTTGGAACAAATTGCAACTTCGTTAATATTTACAAGTGAGGCAATTATGAATGAGATTTTTTCCTTGGAAATTCTCAAGGAAAAATAATATGAGATGTGAAGAAAGGAAGATGGAATAAATATTAAGGGTGAGGATAAAGAACTTAAGTAAATATAACAGACATGGTATATATGTACTTGTATACATATTTTTTCTTATATTATGTACATTTCTGCTTACCATCTTTCATGTAATACCAGTGTACCCAGTCAATATGCAAAATGACAGAACAATGGATAAAGTAATGCCAACTCTAAAAAAATAAAATTACATGTCAGTTCTGTAAAATAGATTAAATGTCAAAAAATTGCAATCCATGTAATAATCAAGGACACAAGATTATAAGACATAACACATGATAAGTTTAATAAAATGTTCTTAATGTAATGCAGGTATATACATTGAACTGTGAAACTAGTCCTCATGTTTGACAAGAATCAATTGTTCGACCCCAGATTTCTGCAGCAACCCATGACTAATATTTTTGGTTTTCTCCCAGTTTTAGCCAGGGTATATTAAGACAATACCAACTTTAGGAAGATAAGGAATAGAAAACCCTTTAAGGTTGAGAAAATTAGAACACAGAGTATGGAATAAAATTAAACCCATGGTGTTTTCATGTTTAAAATTGGTGTAATCATAACAGTAATTTCATCTTTGTAATTATTTTGATGGTTTATGTATACTTTATTCTGTGGTGTTTTCCAGCACCAATAGCCAATTTTTGATTGTCCAGACACCTTTTGGGTTTTAAACCTTTTAATTCAATTCTGGCACTAACTATTGAGACTTACCACAGAACCCACAGATTATGGGCTCAGTTCCACGAGACCACTCCTCACTTCAGAGGGTAGTTAAAATCCCAGCCTCCTGTAATTTGACTGTCCAGCTATATATCCCAGTGCCCATCCTTACATTCAGTAATTTGCTAGAATAGCTCCCAGAACTCAGGATCACACTTGACTTGTTTATTGGTTTATTGTAAAGGACACAAATGAATTGGCAGGTAAAAAGGTACATAGAGTGAGACCCAGAAGGATCTTGAACACAAAAGCTTCTATCACATGGACTTGGGACATACTGCCCTCCCAGCATGTTCATCAACTTGGAAGCTCCCAAACCTCATTGTTAGGGGTCTTTATGGAGACTTCATAGCATAGACATATTCAATCAATTATTAACTTAATCTCTGATCTTTCTCCCCAACCCAGAGTCTGATCGGTGGGGGCCAAAAGCCCCAAGCTTCTCATCAAAGCTTGATCTTTTCGGCAACCTGTCTTCACCCTGAAATCACCTGTCTAGGGACCCTCCAAGAGTCACCTCATTAAAACAAGAGATGCTCCTATCACCCTTATCACTCAGGAAATTGCAAGACTTTTAGTTCTGTACCAGGAACTAGAGACAAAGGCCAAATTATTTCCATAATACTACATTTATGTATTCTATAAAGTACTGAAAGTATGGCATCCATTCTTATATATTAGACATGTAGTTTTTGTTAAACATTTAAAAAGGTTTGTAGAATGATTTTGCAGTGACTTTTTCCTTTGTATAAAACCATATCTTCTTTTATTTTGCATACTTTAATTTCAGAACAAAATAAACAAACAAACAAAAAATCCCACAATACACATCCAACTGCCTTTCCAAATATGAAAATGAATAGAACTGAGGCCCTTGTATCTTGCCTCAAAGACAGGAGGAAAAACAAACAAACAAACAAAAAACAGATACTAGACATCAGTGGAAGGAACCAGGTGAACCAGGGCCACTCAGGGCTGCTGGAGAGCCACTAGGACACTATATACATGGCATAGGGTCTACCAGTAGAAACTAATATATTTCTAATCTAATTCATAAGCTTTGCAATGGTTTGTTAACTTTTATCACTTATGAAAACAATGATTTATAAATTGCATGCAATTAACAACTGGGGAAAATACAGGTAGTATCATACAAAAGATATTTCAAGAGCCAAAGAATCTATACCCTCTACCCAAGCTCTTCAAACATTATAAAATGTATTAGCAAAACAAGTGTAGAGGAATCCATAAAGAAAGCTAAAGAAGTTTCACCATATGCATAAAAGGAGAAAAGCAAACAGCAATAGATGAAGAGTATTTAAGTCTTGAATAATATTTAAATAGGGAAAAAAGTTTCATTAACATGAAGAAACTAATAAAAAGTATCAACAACTTCAGTGAGCACATCCGTGACAATGAAACATGTGGGGTCAGGGGCAAAGCAGAATTGTGTCTGTAGAACCAGATGATGTGTGATACTTTTTAACTCAAAACTGTACAAATATAATTTCAAGAACATGCCTGGGAGCCAGACAGGACGTGACCAGATGGTACTCTTATTATGTTGATGGACTCTGAGCGCTTGCTTTGGTCTCTGCCTGAAGTTTTCAGGCCCCGACTCATACTTTCTGCTAATGAAGTTCACAGAAGGTTTTCGCAGGTCCCAGATTTTGCCCAGGGATTTAAATATTTGAAATGAAGATGATTAAAACACCTTTTAAGTGACCTTAATGGTCTTTTGGCCAAACACTTGCCTCTTAACCACTTATTTATCCTTCAGTTTCTTCTCCTTCAGGCTGTTCTCACTGCTTAATGGTTTTACTTATTTTCTCTGTAGATGTGCTAAATCCATGGTCTATGCCATAACTTTAACTTAGAGCTTTGTTGCGATTCACTATTTGTAGTTTTTCCTCAGCTGCCCTCTTTGTAGTTTGGGCTAATTCTTTGGTAAGGATTATCTTCGAACACTGAGCTAAGGCTGAGATCAGAGATCATCACCTACACGTACTTGAAACAAATCTAAATGCGTTACTTAGGAGAACGGTACCTGCAGAAAACAATGAGACGAAGGAGTTCAGGAATTGAATGACTTGCAGAACTCAGAAAGACTGAAGATTTTGGCAGACTTTTAAGATAAAATTAAGGGACTGGCTGACTTTCAGCATGAATCCTGGAGCAGAACAAATATAGGGATAAACATAGGGATTTGGCTGGATTTCAAAAAGCTACAGTTGCAGCCAACTGATTGTTGGGCAGGAAACCTCTTTTGTGGTTGTTTACTTCTTGAGTCTATTACCAAAGTAAAGTAGGGAGTTTTGTTTTGCTTTGTTTTGTTTTGATAGGTTTAAAGCATTTATTCTCAAGGTCAGAGTTCAACTGTTTGACACATTTTTCTTTATTGCAGGAAAGCTACATTGTAGCTTCAAAATAATCACGGAATTATGAATATCAGAAGAACTAGGAACAGGGAGTGCTTTATACAAGAAGTCATCTAAAGTCAGAGAAAAGCAGCTACAATGTAAAGATGTCTCTGTTCTTTGTTGTGAGCATTGTGAAATAAAGAGAATTCTCCATGTGAGAGGTATCCTCAGCATAAAGCTAAGTATGATTTACACAGGGGGTGTTTATTTTATTTATTTATTTATTTATTTATTTATTTATTTATTTATTTTAAGATTTTATTCATTTTTTTGAGACACAGAGAGAGACAGTGAGAGAGAGAATACAAGCAGGGGTAGTGGGAGAGAAAAAAGCAAGCTTCCCACTGAGCAGGGAGCCTGATGCGGGGCTCGATCCCAGGATGCTGGGATCATGACCTGAGCCAAATTCAGACACTTAAAGACTGAGCCACCCGGGCACCCCAGTGGTGTTTATTTTAAATGGGAATTTCAAGGGGTGCTCTGAGGATGAAGAGGTAGAAGAATAGCTGATTGAAGGCTAGTGGAAAATTGGCCCAGAACGTTTGAGGATAAAAATACAGGAGAGTAGAGATAACCAGGAGAGTGTGCATGCCTGCTCAGTACAAAAAGTAGGTTAACTCCATTCAGGCTTATGGACAAGCATAATTAGGAATTCCATATAAAGATACATCCTTGATAAGACTATAGTATTGTGGCCCTTATTAATTTTTTAAATAAGATATCACTGACCCTTTCTCAGCTTTCACATTTGCTGTAATTCACTGGATGTAAACTAGAGTCTCAAGTCTCCCATTAACTGCAACTTGATTTATAAACAGAGAATATTTTTATTCAGCAATTTTCCCCTCTTCATTCTTTCTTTAGTTTCTTTTTTTAAATTATTGATGAATAATTTACATAATGTAAAATTGACTCATTTTAAGCTATAGTTCTGTGGGTTTTGGAAAGAATACACATTAATGTAGGCAAGACCAAAATCAAATATAGGAAAGTTTCACCACTCCAAAAAAGAAAAAAAAAATCCCCTTGAACAATTTTATTTTATTTTTTTAAGGTTTTTATTTAAATTCCAGTTAGTTAACATACAGTGTAATATTAGTTTCAGATGTACAATATAGTGATTCAACACTTCAGTATAACGCCAGATGCCCATCACAACCATTACAATCCTTAATCTCCTTTTGGGCAACTTTGTAAACAACTCCCTTAATGTGACACTTTGCAACCACTGATTTGTTTGTTTGTCCCTATTATTTTGCCTTTTTTGGAATGCCATATATATTTGATCACAGATTATATGGTTTTGGGGGTCTGGTTTCTTTCACTTAGTATAATGCATTTGAATTTAACTCACGTTCTTACTTATACGTGTAGCTGATTCATTTCTAATGCTGAATAGTATTCAATCTTATACCACAGGTTATTCATTCATTCACTAGTTAATAGACTTTGGGTTCTTTTCAGTTTGAGGCAGTTATGAATAGAGTCAATTTAAGCATTCATACATAAGTTTTTGTGTGATCAAACATTTTTATTTCCCATATAGAAATTCTAACAAGTTAGAATTGTTGAGTTTTGTGATGTGAATGGTAAATAAAATGCTACATTTCTTCCCCTCTGGCTATCCCATATTACATTCTTACCAGTTATGAATGAGAGATTTCCCTGAATCCTGGAAGCACTTACTGCAGCCAGGTTTTTTCTTTGGTTTGGTTGGGTTGGGTTTGTTGTTGTTGTTGTTATTGTTGTTGTTGTTTGTTTGTCTTTTTTTTCCATTTAGCCTCTCAGAGAGGAGTACGATGAGGTATCATTTTGCTTTTGATTTATGAATTCAATATATGATTATGAATATTGATTTCATATAGCTTTTAATCTTCTTACTTACCATTTATACTTTTTCTTTAGTTAAATGTCTGCCAGAATATTTACATATTTTTTCCCATTGAGTTGCTTGTTTTTCTACTATTTAGTTATTAGGTTTTGATATATTCTGAAAACATGTTCTTTTTCAGATGTGCTGTTTGCATTTATTTTCTCCTAGTCAAGGGCTTATAAAGTGTTTTAATATTGATGAAGTCCACTTATCAAATTTTGCCTTATAGACATATCATGCTCTTGATATCATCATATAAAATTTTATCTAACCAAGATTTCAAATTGCAAATACTCTATCATATGCTCTTTTTCTAGAAGTTTAATACCTTTATGTTTAACATTTAGTTCTGTGATATCTCTTTTTCTCTCCCTCTCTCTCTCTCTCACACAGACACATAAGCACACACAATATTGTGTGGCTTCCATAAAACTCTGTTTTATTAAACTCTGTTTTCTGTGTCTCTTATGCTACACCTGTCCCACCATTGTGTGTTGGGGCTATGAGGGCACAATAATGGGTATCTCTATTTTATTGGTCTTAAAATAAAGAGGACCCTCAATCAAGGAGATATACTTAAAGACCAACATGTGATGAGCTCTGTACATAGATGTCAAGATTCTGAAGTTCTAACTGGTATATAATAAGATAAAACTTGTAAAGGTTTTCTGAGGGGATGGATTTTGTATATGAAAGATATAGAAATAATCTATGGTTGGCATAAGGAATATAGTCAATGATATTGTAAAAGCATTGTGTGGTAACAGATGGTGACTACATGTGTGAGCATAGCATACTGTTTAAACTTGTTGGATCATTATGTTGTACACCTGAAACTAACATAACGTTATGTGTCAACTACAGTCAAATTAAAAAAAAAAAAAAAAAGAAAAGAATCTGTGACTGGAAAGGAGACTCTTTTTGTTTTAACATGTCTACAGACACTTTGTACTCCAGCTCTCAACAGGTGAAGCCTAATTCCCCTCTCCTTGAGTGTGGACTTAACATGGTTACTTGCTTCTAATAAACAGTATAAAGTAGACATGTTGGTTTGTTAGAAGACTAGGTCATATGAACCATTGTATCTTCTCTTTGCTCTCTATTTCACATCACTTGCTCTGGAGAAAGCACAAACCATGCCATGGATACATTAAGCTGCCTCTAAAGAGACCCACATAGCAGAGATTTAAGGAGGATGCTGACCAACAGTAAGGAGGGAGCATTGTCTTCCTGCCAAGAGTCCAGTTATGGTGGCTCTCTATATCTTTAGATAACTGTAGCTCCTGCCAACATCTGAACTACAATGATATAAAATACCTTGGGTTAGAACTACGCATCTTAGCCACATCCAAATTCCTGACCCACTGAAACTATAATAACATAGTTATGTATGTTGTTTTTAGCTACCAAGTTTCAGGGTAATCTGTTATGCAGCGATGGATAGCTAATATACCAACTCAGACATGAGTCTCAGTTGGGTTTTCTAAACACCAGTGGAATAGCAATTAACAAGCTGCTTTATCTTATACGCTGGAAAAGACTGTTATCTAAAAAAGATTCTTTACAATTGATTTGCATCTTTTAAAGTAATGAATGCTTTATTTCAAATCATTTATCTTAAATATGTTGAGAAATATTAATAATTCTTGCTGACTGACTCATCTGCTGACAAAGAAGAAAACCTGAAAGATTTAAATTCTGAGTCAAATACTTGTCCATCCATTTTTCAGAGGAAAATAATAAAATAAATTAGTTATTTGCACAAATATACAAGAAGTAAACTTTTCTTAGTGGAGTTAAGTACAAATGAATTTCAGGAGGAAATAGAGTTCACAGAATGATACACATAACTCATTTCTTAATTTATGCATCAAAAATATGGTTTCTTTGATATAGAGATGAAAATCGATCTGGGTATTTTGTTTCGTTGATTTTTGATTTACTCTAATATCAATATTTCTTGAAAGTTTTTGCACTTGTAGTATCAAATCAAGATGTGCAACAAAACTCTGAGAATATTAATGCCTCTTGTCAAAAGATTAGCTCTGAAAGCAATAAGGAGAATGTATAGATTATTTAAGAATGTTTATTTATTTAAGAATGTTTATTTAAAACAAATTTAGCCTAACACATTTTGTATCTTCATTGTGAAGAAGTTAATTTTCATCTTATATTATTTATTTCTGTGGTGTGTGGATTCAAATGCATTATTTACTGGAGAAGTTATTATTTGAGCAGAGAGTCAGTCTTTTGCTAGTGATTGAGAAGAAAATTTTCAAGTTCAATTATGCAATACTGATGCACTTAGGATTGCTGAGCTCTTGACTTAAAGATACATATGTAATCTAAAGTTTAAGACCTTACTAGAATAGGTATTTTCCATATAGATTTATGACCGCTGAGCAGCAACTGGGAAACCAATGATCTTTTAACCATCACTGAAAATAAATTCAACCAAGGACAATGACTACTCAACCATGAAATTGTACACTTAAGCAGACTTCACACTGACAACAGAAATGCTGAAGGGAATTTATATATACTTGCTAGGATCTTGTCTGCTGTTATTCTGGTGAAATCTTTTCTATGATCCATTTGTAGTGAAAACAGCAGTATATCCATTTGCTATTTCAATGTCTCTTCTGAGCGCTTATATTGATCAAGAATAGTGACTTCAGGTTTTCAAAGGCAGTAACTCATATTTGCACTTCAAATTTCTCTAGTAAATATCCTTTTGGTGGATCTAGGATAGTAAAATCTTGAGAAATAACACATAGGATAAAAAATCATACCATAAATACCAATATTTTAATTATATAACTTTATTACTTTAAGGTAAACTTCAGAAACAAATACAGTAGGTATAATTACTATTCTAATTTTATACAGGTCAAGAAACTAAGGAATAGAGGCAAGGTAAATTGCATGGCCAGGGGGTGCCTGGGTGGATTAAGGCCTCTACCTTAGGCTTAGGTCATGATCTCAGGGTCCTGGGATCGAGCCCTGCATCAGGCTCTCTGCTCAGCAGGGAGCCTGCTTCCCTCTCTCTCTCACTCTGCCTGCCTTTCTGCTTACTTGTGATCTCTGTCCATCAAATAAATAAAATTTTTTTAAAAATTGCCATGGCCATAATTTTGAACCCATACAGTCTTTTTTCAAATCCACATTTAACTGTTGGGCAATGTGGTACTCCTTCTAAATATGAGTATAACAGATACCTAGTAAATTACTATACAATATCTAACAACATTAATATTTAAATATTTTTAAAAGGTTTAAAATTGTTTCTTGCTTTAATATATAAAATACTTATAATAATTACATTAATTATAAAAATAACTATTATTCATTATTTTAAAAATGTATACTAGGAATTATATTAAGGGCTTCATATAAATGAGTCAGTGAGATCTTTACAATATTGTAGTTCCTATACTGCTCTATCCTTATTTTACAGATGAAGCAACTATTTAAGGCAGATCATGTGACCTCTCTCAGCCCTATTGCTGATTTGTGGCAGAATCAGGATTAAAACACATCCATTTAAAGAATTAATAATAACAAACCTTTATTTTATGGATTTCTTATTATATTACTAGAAACAATTTTAAGTCAACATTGATTTTCATGGATTTTTCATTTCATTTGATTTATCTGAAATTAAGTGGTGTGCAGCAAGTGGGAATTAAAATCCTATTTTACATACCTGAAAGCTGTACAAACAATTGGATAAATGAAAACACAAGAAAATGACAACTAATAATGATTGGTTAGCTCTTATATACATATTACCATTTTTTTTTAAACATTTTAAACATATGTACCCTATGACCTATTCTTAAATGTTTCATTGTATGGACTTTTTGTCTCATTCAGGAGCATATTATGCAACAGAACAAAAATTGCACCTCTTAATTTAAGAAATAAAAACAATCTGTGGCATAATAATAAGCTGAGAAAAACACAAGTCATGTGAAATGATTACTGGTTTTTGTGGATGCACAGTTCAAATATTTTATAATTATTCTTAATACCTTAAGATAAAGTAACAGAATTAAGGCAATGAAAATTTTACTTTTGACTCAATTATAAACATTATTTATCAGGGCATTATTGAATAGGTATAAACATTATGTAACATTTATTTATTTTTTTCATTTCATTTTACCACGTGAAAATTAAAATTTGGAGTTGAAGTTTCGGTAAAATAAATATAAGTGGTTCTGAAAATAAGTAGACTCTAAATCAAATGTTTAGCTTTTCCATAAAAAAATATTAATTGAATGCTATCTTCAAAATCAAAGGTCACCTTCAGACATTATCCTCATCAGGTCACCCAAATATTTATGAAATAATATTTGTGATTCATCCATAAAGTACTTAAGATATGAGGCTACAAAGATTTAAAGGGCCAGGGAAAGTTGAATGCATGAAGGAAGAATAAAAATAATCGTCATTGTATACTAGATATTCTTCTCTTGAGATTGAATGCAGAAGGGATGGCCAAAGTGATAAAACAAAGGTGAAGTACAAGATGGGATGGGAATGACAAGCATGGAAAGACACATTTGCATTTCTGCTTTGTTTTCCTCAAATATACTCCATTAAAATGATAACATTTCAGAAGTTACTTTCCTTACAATTTTCAAATCTCTGTTCTCATAATTTTCCACACCTTAGGGCAACATTATATATTGTATTATGATATTACATTAATTTAATTTTTTATATTTTATTTGTTTATTTGACAGACAAAGATCACAAGTAGGCAGAGAGGCAGCAGAGAGAGAGAGGGGGAAGCAGGACCCCGGCTGAGCAGAGAGCCCAATGCGCGACTCGATCCCAGGACCCTGAGATCATGACCTGAGCCGAAGGCAGCGGCTTAACCCACTGAGCCATGCAGGTGCCCTAATTTTATTTTTTAAGAAAAGAATAGCTAACAACAACTAAGTTTTAGTGACTTGCAAACTTATACGCAATCACTACAAATATTCTACCACATAAAGCAATATCAGTTGTTTAGAAATTTCTCTTTACCAAATTGTCCCAAGTATTGTGATGCTTTCCAACATATTTATGACTTTGGGGAATAGCAGATTTTATCTCCTTTGAGGAAGATAACCATATCTGTCATAGAATAGCAGGTTTACAACTTTAACTACTTTTGAGAAAAATTTGTCTAACAGCAAAGAACATATTGACAGGAATGATTATTTACTAATTCTAAGCACTGAAAACAGGTTTGCATTTACCTCTCTTAAAATTCAGTATCTTTTTTGACAAAAATTTTTATTTTTTTTTCAGTGTTCCAAGATTCATTGTTTTTGCACCACACCCAGTGCTCCATGCAATATGTGCCCTCCATAATACCCACCACCAGACTCACCCAACCTCCCACCCCTCTCCTCTCCAAAACCCTCAGTTTGTTTTTCAGAGTCCACAGTCTCTCATGGCTCATCTCTGCCTCCGATTTCCCCCAACTCCCTTCTCCTTTCTATCTCCCCATGTCCTCTGTGTTTTTCCTTATGCTCCACAAGCAAGTGAAACCATATGATAATCGACTCTCTCTACTTGACTTATTTCACTCAGCATAATCTCTTCCAGTCCCGTCCATGTTGATACAAAAGTTGCGTATTCATCCTTCCTGATGGACCATATCTTCTTTATCCATTCATCCATTGAAGGGCACCTGGTTCTTCCCACAATTTGGTGACTGTGGCCATTGCTCCTATGAACATTGGGGTCCACATGGCCCTTCTTTTCACTACATCTTATCTTTGAGGTAAATATCCAGTAGTGCAATTGCAGGGTCATACCGAAGCTCTATTTTTAATTTCTTTTTTGTTTTTATCCCAAGTTCTTTTTTTTTTTTTTAAGAATTTATTTATTTATTTGACAGATAGATCACAAATAAGCAGAGAATCAGGCGGTGGGGGGGGAAGCAGGATCCCTGCTGAGCAGAGAGCATGATGTGGGGCTCAATCCCAAGACCCTGAGATCATGATCTGAGGCAAAGGCAGAGGTTCACCCACTGAGCCACCCAGGCACCCCTCTATTTTTAATTTCTTAAGGAATCTCCACACTGTTTTCCAAAGTGGCTGCACCAACTTGCATTCCCACCAACAGTGTAAGAGGGTTCCTCTTTCTCCACATCCTCTCCAACACACGTTGTTTCCTGTCTTGCTAATTTTGGCCATTCTAACTGGTGTAAGGTGGTATCTCAATGTGGTTTTGATTTGAATCTCCCTGATGGCTAGTGATGGTGAATATTTTTTCATGTGTCTTTAGTCATTTGTATGTCTTTGGAAAAGTGTCTGTCTATTCATGTCTTCTCCCCATTTTTTGATGTGATTATCTGTTTTGTGTGTGTTGTTTGAGTAGTTCTCTATAGATCTTGGATATCAGCCCTTTGTCTGTAGTGTCATTTGCGAATATCTTCTCCCAATCCATGGGTTGCTTCTTTGTTTTGTTGACTCTTTCCTTTGCTGTGCAGAAGCTTTTGATCTTGATGAAGTCCCAAAAGTTCTTTTTTGCTTTAGGTAAGGTAATTTTGGAGAAATAAAATTGAGACATGTCTTTGGAGACATGTCTTGAAAGTAGTTGCTGTGGCCAATGTCGAAGAGTTTACTGCCTATGTTCTCCTCTAGGATTTTGATAGATTCCTGCTTCATGTGGAGGCTCTTGACAAAATTTATTTAAGCCTCCAGGAGTCATATAACTGAATCAAAAATGCTGAAACTTCAAACCATGATTTTGGCAAGGAAGACTTGTTTTACAGCCGTTATTAGAGTAACTGTCTGCATTGAACAATAATGGAATTTTTAAGCACCGTAAGTCACAGTAGCAGAAAGCAGGGAGAAACTCTAGATAATCCTGGTCTCTATAGCTACACTAGATCTCTACCATCGCTGGAAGCAGCTTTATATATTATTACATGGTCACTTACTGTGACAGTAGAGAAATTGTTGAGCCTCAAAGGGACCACACTTGAATTCCCATCCCAGCAATAGGAAGGAAGCATAGAGGACCAGTCTCTTGAACCAGAAAATCATGTCCTGTAAATATTGAACATATGGTGAAGGGAGTTGTGGAAATATATGATAGAAAATCTGATCTTCCTGATTTTCGTGAATGGTAATACTTTTGTTTTGACTATGACACAGTAATGGCTGGTCCAAGACCAAAACTGAAAAATAGCAACTCACGTGTGTGCATGCCCATATGTATAGAACAAATGTGAAATGTGTATGATGTGTAAAATCACATGAGCCTATACATATATGCACAAAGTTTCTTTATATTGTGAATTATAGTTTAATATGGCCACCATTAAAATGTTTGTTCTTTTAATGTTACACAGCTATTTTCATTAAATTTTCCACTCTAGGGCTCTTTCTTAATAGAAATGGTCTCAAAAGTACTTACTATTTTAGAAAAAAACAAATCAATCATTCATTAATTTTTAAGGGAGAAAATACTTCATTTTAAATGCAAAGACATTTTCATCATCTGGAAGTGTGTGTGCACGCACACCCACACATATGCCCATGTGTGTGTGTACACGCAGTCTTATAAAAATTTCAGATGTATTCCAATGGCAAATTTCAAAAGCATAGGCATCCATGATAGAGAAAATAAATCTATACTTTTCAGCAGATGGCCCTATAATCTACATACCAGTCCTCTAATTTTCTTGTGTTTTGATGACTCATTTTACATCATAAGAAACTCTTTACTAATCCCTGATTATAATACTGTTGTTACTATAATTCTCACTTATCTCAATCAGTCAGTTTCTTCATCATTGCAAGTTTGGCAGAAGCTGAAGATTTCTGTAGGCTTAGGACTGATGTAATCAGACGTTTTTGATGAAATGTCCATATACTGTTTTCATACAGTCAGCCTCACACAGTTCTTTCTCTTTCACCATGCCTTACCTTCACTCTTTGAAATGAAACTTTTATCACTGGTTTATTTCTCAAACTCTTCTGCTGTGCCATTTGGACCTCCTTAAAATAAAATAAGTCTTTCATTTCACCTGTAAGCATGGCTTTGATTATTTCTTTAATAACTCCTAACTCTTTTGGCATAATATGAATTTCCTTCAAGCATTCATAGGTAAAGAATATTCTTTTTTCCAACAAGGTAATAAGACCAAGAAAATGGTTTGCTTCTCACCACCCATGAGAATTGAAAACTAATTGTTTTTCATCTACTTTCAAATATCCTCACGCAGTGACGCTTCATTTACTTAGTTACTCAGGCTTCCTAAATCTGGATCACATGTCTGTGTTTATCTAGACTACTGTTCACCTAACCCTTTTTTCCCTAACCTTTTTCAATATATTATGCACATGTATGTAAAATTAAAAGGTCTAACATTAAACTTTTTATTAATTATTTTTGGGATAACTATAGAATCATATGAGGTTATAAGAATAATAGAGAATAATTCCTCATACCCTTTACTCATTTACCCCTGCTAGTAATTATCTTGCAAAGTTATAGTCTAATAACATGAATTGGACATTAACATTGATGATACAATCAGGATACAGAGCATTTCCACCACCAAACGAATCCTTCACATTTCCCTATTTTAACCAGATCCACTTCCTTCCAAGCTTCCTCACTTCATACACTTGTCCTTCCCTCTGGCAACAAGGATTCTATTTCTATAATTATGTCATCTCAAGAATATCGTATAAATGGAATCAGTCATTATGTTACCTTATGGCGTTGAGTTTTTTCATTCAGTATAATCTTGTAAAGATTAATCCAGCTAGTTGCGTACATCAAGAGTGCTTTTCTTTTTATTACTGAGCAATGTTCCATGATGTTAATACTAACATTAACTTTTATTTTTTAAAGATTTTATTTATTTATTTATTTATTTATTTATTTAGAGAGACCACAAAGGAGAGAAGAGAGGCAGAGGGAAAGGGAGAAACAAACTCCCTGTAGAGCAGGCAGCCTGATGCGGGGCTCAATCCTAAAACCCTGAGATCATGACCTGACCTGAAGGCAGACAATTAACCGACTGAGCCACCCACTCATCCTTAACATTAACTTTTAAAAGCTAATTATTTTCTTCTCTAATTAATTCAAACAATCTTTGTTAATACACAGCCTCATTCATACTTTCAACAACTCTGAAATCTTAAGTTCCAGTACTCTCCTCTCCTATCACTATCCCCTATTCATCAACCTTACACAAATATCTCTCATACTTCAAATTCAAGTTTCACAAAACTTATTTTGTTCTCTGTCAATTTTTGTTCTCCTGGAGTCATGAATTTGCCTGTTGAACCAGCTTTCTATCTTCAGATTACATATTAGCTATTACCTCATTTTTCTTGTCCTATTTAACATCCCAGAACTTGCCCAGTCATGTCTCTGGGAACACTCTTGAGTAAAATCCTTGACTTTACTCAGCTTAAAATCCTTGCACATTTTTTCTCATCTGTTGTTCACATTCCTCACCAAGACTATCCCAAGCTTACACTAATTTCTGTTACACTTAGAAAAATGGCACTGCCTCCAATTTTCATGTGATGGTGATGTTCATCATGTAAGATACCTGTCAAATTCCTCGCAAATACCCTGCAAATGTTGAATAGATGATGAGCTTTCCAATCTTGTGTTCTTTCTCCAGTTATCACCTCTAGAAATGTATTGTATCAATCCTTTCTCACTCTGCTAGTGCTTTCCTTTCTCTTAATTGTCTCTTCTTTTAATTATTGTCATCAGAATTAAACTTTCAAATCTACATTAGTAAGTAGGAACACAGTTATTCAATGTGATTGCAAGGGGACTGAATATTACCTGCTGGGTTGGGCCTGAGAGAAACCTAATTGAATATATAAATAAATGTCAGTAGAGAGTGACACCCAGAAGTTTCAGAAGGGCTGGTTAGCCATGGAAGAAGGGTAAAGAAAAAGAATATCAAGCATAACCATTAACAATATCCAACCAAGTACTTCAAGTATTCTAAACCTATCTGGAAGGCCAATTGACCACTTTAAGCCCTTCCAATCATGACTCAGCCTCCTCAAATATATGGAAACAAAGAAAAAGTACAATACACATGCTAACTAAAGATGTGCCACCTGTGTGACACTTCCATTTTTTTATTGAAAATTAAGAGATTTGAATTTTGTACCTGCATGAATCAATCTCTTAACTCTAGTCAGTGTGGTATTGCTCTGAAGAAAATCCTGACTTATTGCATTGCTAGTCTTTTTCTGAACTTTCTATTGTTGGACCTCAGCCCTGGAGTTTTGTGATTTTTACTAATGAATCCCTCTCTCTCTCTTTCTCTCTATATCAAGAACCATGTATATGTCAAGCCAAGATGTATAGCCAATCTATATATATAAAGAGTCATACTTCTTATGTATTTATATATTATATATTACATTATATTATGTTATATTTTACTGAAGTTTGAGTCTCCCATCTGATCTTCTTGAAACACATAAGCTACTCTTTCTCCAAGAATTGAAGAAGCCATACCTCATCTTGAGAGAACAGAAACTGTCATAAACTTACTGCATTAAGTCCTTGCACCTCCAAGAAACTTATGTATGCCAAGCTGCCTTCAATATGTAAAGAAAAAATATAAAACCCTGTCCAAATCTGTAGTCATTATCAACAATTTTCAAAAAAAGTTCTCCCAGATTTCCTTTACTTTTAACGTGTTCTATCCCACAACTTCTGTGGACCTTACTCTTAACGTGAGGTTCTGAATCCTTGGACTAATGGAAATGTTTTCCCCTTAGAGTTTATGTATCCTTAAAGGAACTCTTACTCAACGACTTACTGATGTAGGAGTGTGAAATCCCAGGTTTCCTTCCTGGAGTGGGAATAAATTCTGAGTTCATTCCAGAGGCTCCTGCGGAATTAGGACAATGCTGAACTTCACTTGAGCTCACAACTTTGATCTTTCAATCAAGATCTTCCCTATCTTTCTTCTTTTACTTTCTTTTATGTTTCCCAAATGAATCACCTGCACATAAATCTGTTTCTACTTCTAGGGAACCTGGCCAAAGACAAAAAGCTAGTTATAACCTGAATTTGGTACCACATCTTCTCTTGCATTCTACAGGAAATCAATCTATTTCCTATTACAATTATTTCATTAAACATCTCTCTCTCTCTTTTTTTTTATCCATCCAAAATACTTCTCTAAATTATTACCTAAGTTCCTCACCCCCCACCTAATATTGAAGTTTCTGGAAAGAATAGTTTGTGATCATTTCTCTAGTTTATCACCTCTTCTTTACTTTCAAAATATTGGAATTTAGATTGTGTCTTCCCCACTCCATTAAAATTAATTTACGAAGATTAGCTAAAGCCTCCTAATTGACAAATACAAGTTAGATATTCTTTTGCAACATATAACACTTTTAAGCTTTTTTTTTCTTCAATTGTTTCTTCTTTGACATTAATGAAACCAGCATCTTCATTTACAAATTCACTTAACAAATATTCATTGAGATCTGTTGGGAGCCCACTATGCCCAGAAATAAACAAGCTGGGGATAGTCGCAATAATAATACTATAAATTGTGTGCTATGAAAGTAAATCATAAACAAACATAACCTGATCTTTTGGAATAGGAAATTTTGTCTGAAAGACAAGACACTTTATCTGAATCCTATGTGATTCATGAGAATTATTTGTGGCATATTTCCCAACACCTATCATCTCAGGTTGAGACCATAATCGACCTAAATTGAAAAAGTAAAATTTGCAGTAGATGTGATTATTTTCACCTAAATCCAAGCTCATATTCGCTCTCTGGAGCACCAAAAAAAAAAAAAAATCATTTGTAATACTCTTGAATTTTACCTTGACCCTAGAAATGACTCCTTCTCCCTTTTAAGCTCTTAATCCTACTATATTTTTTTACTTATTTTTCTTTTCCCAGGTATGCCACTACCTCTGTGAGCTCTTCCTTGAAATCCAGACAGCCACATAATCTAGATGTGTTAAATACCTTTTTACAGCAGCTCTCTGTTGGTCCCAGTTTCTTAGCATGTCTTCCCAATGCTGTTTCTCTTATCTGTCATAACAACTGAATAAAAAAAGAATCTTACTAAGGCTGAGTTAAAATCCTATGTCAGTTTAAGACTTATAGATATCTACTATTAAAGCATATTGACTGAGGCTAAATCTCTTCTCTGAAATGGCAGAACTGGGAAATGCAAATATAAAGCACAGGGAAACATTTGATTAAAATACCCAACCATGCAGTTTAAAATTATAGCCCAGGGAAATGGGAAAAATCTATACCTGAATTGATAAGTAACTGGTAGAAGTCATTAAACAGAGAACATTGGAGAAAAACAATTTTATTTAAATTGTGGAATCTGTGCAAAGTAATAACTTTGAAAAACAGAAAATGTTTTCAGTTAGAAATAATGGCATGCTAAAGAAGAGAGACCACCCCTGATCAACTTGTGGGAAAAGAATCATGTAGGGCAGTGGAAACTGTAGGATGAATAAAAGACATCTGTATTGTATGAGAACCAAAAAGAGATACTGTGCTTGAACTTATCCAAGTATGTCCTAATGAGCAAGTTTCTGTACCCACCTTAATCTGTACGTTGGTTTAATCTGTGTTGTTTCCTTGAGGCAGATCCTCTCAAATCCAGATAAATAAATGAAATTGCCAGGACTATACTAATAGCCTGTGACCTCACATGAGAAGGACTCAAGGTCCATTTTCTGGGCTACCGATTCTAATGATGAGTTGTTTAAAACTTGATTCTTCTGTGAATTTGGGTTCCAACACCACAGATATTTTTAGAACTTCAGGAAGTTAAATTTATATTGTCCATTCTTATGCTTACTAATGCTTACTCAAATGGGATATTTGCAAGAAAGAGTGAGAAGTGTTAATAAACATTATTAATACATAATACAAACTTCCTTCTATCAGTTATTAATATTGGGAGTTTGTAAACGTTGTGTGTTCTACTGATGTAATCTTGAAAGATCCCAGAAGCATAACATCTGCTTAGCTTGCAAGTCACTGTACATTTTTAAAAATTATATTTTATATGATATAAAATCTAGAAAATGAATTGTCAAGAAATGTCTATAATACATAGTAAATATGGAAATTTTATCTTAAAAGCACTCTTAATCATTTTGACTAAAATCTGAAATTTTAAAAAAAGGTAAAATATATTTAAAAAACTCAATTATTTTCTTTTATGTCTTATTATTACAGAAAAAAATCCTAAAAACAGTTCTCAAATTTACAAAGATTTTCAAATCTTAAGAAGTTTGAAATATTATTAATCCAGGTGACAAATTTTTAAAATATATCATGCATGATATGGTAATTTTGAATGTTTTCATGGTCTGGTTTTCTTTAAGCCCTGCAGGAAAATACAGCAATATGCTTACTTTGTATAATATTAATCTAAGAAAACCATAAAATTCAACCCCTATTTGCAATACAATGTATGTAATCTATAATATAAATGAGCATTAGATGGCTTTATTTTTATTATTTCAAACAGAGAATGTGTTTTAAAAGGCAACATACAAAGTTTGAACCATGAAAAGAAAATATGAAAACGTTTAGACAAGCTGTTAGCTAACATTTGAAAACCAAATTAAGCAGGTTTACAATATAATGCAGCAGATGGAGAAAATGTGATCACCCTGGGAATAAATTTTCTTTATCATTTTAGCTTAGGTCTTTCATGTACTTCTTGGATAATAAGTTTTTCCCTCCATAACATGTTTCATATTACCATGAAATAATGTTCTTTCAAGTATTTTTTTGATTATATATAACCAAGTTAAGGGTAAGGCAATGCTAATTTAAGGGAATGGCAACATGATGTTTCATTGTAAAGAGTTAGCGGTTATACAATATTGTTTATTTCAGGTAGATGTGAAACATGTGCACCAAAAAATGATGCTTATCTAGAAAAGTATTACATTAATTGTAATGCCATGTACTTTGGTCTCAAATATATGTCGTTCTGACTGGAAACAAGGCAAAGACAGAGATTTGGTAGAGAGTTGGGGCAGACAGACCAGCTAAGGCACTGTGTTAACATATTCCATGAGAGAGATGAACAAGTCAGCAAACCATGGGAAAGGAAACAGATGAGCAGTTCTCCCAGGTAACAAATGCTGTAAAACATCCTCAAATGAAATAGTGTTTCTGAAGTGATAGTTATGTGTGGTCAATATCATGTTGCTAAACTCTTCACTGAAGAAATCTAAAATGTATGAGCTAAAGACACACACTGACAGAAATCTGCAAGTGTTAATTGTGGCAAACTAGGAAGGATACGTAACTACTGTAACAGAGAAAGTAGAATTGTAACTCACTAATCTACTCCAACATGAAAGTGAAAAGTAGAAACACTGAAATTCAAATTCTAAAGCCTTCTTCCCCTCAGTTTTTATTTTGTGTTCAGCTAAAGGATGTGGCAGAAGAGTGAAAGAAATAGCAGACTGTAGTGAAGACGGCATCTGTCAACCTGTTGAAATGGGGGGAAGCCAACTGGGAGATGCCATACTATCCACAGACAACAAAATGACAATATTTATAGAAATAAATACTTAAATTGACTTTGGATTATATTTTCCAATTTTCCTCAAGGACATAAACAGAATGGCTACCGACACATCTATTATGAAAGATATAAACTTATCAGGACCATCCACTGAAGAACTATTTCCTGAGTATATTGATAATCACAGTCTCTTAATCAGCATCAACATTACCTGGGAGCTTCTTAGAAATCTGAAATCTCAGACCTGAATCTAGACCTATAATGTCTTCATTTGAAAAAGATCTCTGGGTTATTTATATGCACATTACAATTAATGATTTGGTACATATAGAGTATGTTTGGCAGATGGGAATGCTTTAAATTCTTTCTGTAATTTGCAGTGACAGAAGGAAAAAAGTCACCTAATTCAGAATAGGTGTAAATAAAAAACATTTTACCATTTTGTCCCCAAAGTATGCATATAATTTTCCTGGGAATATCAGATTCTTATTACAATTCATTCACCAGAAGTATCTTGTGTAATTTATCTGGAACTTGAGACTTAATAAGAAATCATCTGAGGTTCCCTTCAAAATTCTAAAGCATATCAAACTTAGAAAATGTTGCAATAACTTTTTTTTAAAATTTTATTTATTTATTTGACAGGGATCACAAGTAGGCAGAGAGGTAGACAGAGAGAGAGGAGGAAGCAGGCTCCCCGCTGAGCAGAGAGACCGACGCGGGGCTCGATCCCAGGACCCTGAGATCATGACCTGAGCTGAAGGCAGAGGTTTAACCCACTGAGCCACCCAGGAGCCCCAAAAATGTTGCAATATCTAAGCAGTTTTCCTAAAATTTGTATAGGCCTAAGATAAAAGAGATTACAATTTTATTATACATTTAATATGAGTTTGCCCTTGAAATAGCAAATGCAAGATGACACATAAATTATATCTTAATAGCTTTCTGGAAAAGCCCCATCTGATCAAAGAAAAGCACTGAATTAATTATATCTTTATAGTAGATTTTAAGAGATTTCCTTTTTTTTTTCTTTCTACACTAAGGTATCATTCTACATTTCTACGATGAGGCATAATGCATTTCCCACTGCTGAAAAAAATAAGAGTTTAAATTAAGAGTTGATAAGAGTTTATAATATTTTATGTCTTTTCTATATAACAAATATTAAAAAATGTTTGGGCATCAAGCAAGATATTATATAAAATATTATATAAAAATAACTGGCTAGAGGCACCTGGGTGGCTCAGTTGATTGAGCATCTGACTCTTGATTTCAGCTTGAGACATGATCTTGGGGGTCACGTGATCCACACTCAGCAGGGAGTCTGCTCAAGATTCTCTCTCTCTCTTCCTCTGCCCCTCCCCCTTGTGTGCATTTGCATGTGCATGCTCTCTCTCTTAAATAAATAAATAAATGAATAAATATTTTTTTAAAAAATAACTGGATAGTTTTGAAAGACTCAAAAAAATTTTTTTCTCTTACTAAAATATTTTGCATCAAATTATCTATGGATATAAAGAAATCTTGAAATAAAGAAACTAAATAGATCTTTAAATAACAGGTTGGCACTTAATAAAATCATTAAGAGATTAATATTAAAATATTCATAACCATGGAAAATATCCCCCTCTTTTTGAGGGAGCAAGTCATACTAAGATCCCATTTTTCATAAAAATGAATAGAATAAATCCAAAGAAAATAAAACACAAAAGGAAACATAAGAAAATTGACAGCGATTATTTTGTAGGGATATTACTACTTATATTTTATTCATATCTCTGTAATTTTGATATTTTTTCTATATATATAGTACATTTTTATGAGGAAGAATTCTAAAATGAAACATAATATTTACATCAGTATCTGACAAAAATTTGAACATCTTAAAGAAAGTTACATTAATATTAGAAAGCTCAACCAATAAACAGCATACCAAAATGTATGTGATAATTTTATTATCTATTGAATCTTTCCTTCTATAAGTAGAATATAAACTTTGAGAAACTGAAAGAATATATCCTGCAAACTAATTAAAACATCATAAGGAGCACATCAGAAGATACATTATGTGAAGTATTTCATCTTCCTTTGGAAAAAGATACATTATTTAAGGTAAACTGTGTGTATAATAATCCAATGTGCTCATAAAAAAATTCTCTTTTTTTTTCTAATTGTATTGACCAATTATTGTGGAGGTGTGGATACTGTTCTACTTAACTGATAATTAACATTATTTTATAACAATCAATTATATTAATATATACTTATTTTTATATGAGCATATATGAATACAAAAATGTCTATTTGTTCTTTAATGGTTTTAAAACCCAATAAAATAATTGGATTTTCAAAGATTTATTGGGCACTGCAATTTACTCTAAATTACATCAAAATGCTTGCTCCCATTTCTGAATGCTTTAAAACCTTTCATATCCATAATTTGGAACCATTTCTTTCCAATTTTGATATAGGAAAGTTGTCTTCTAGCATGCAACTAAAAATCTACAGCCTTTTTAACCTAAAAGTCAAAGCAATGTTTCGCAAAAACCTGTTGTTTTATATCACTTGTGCTTCTAAAACAGTTCTACAACCTTAGAATTGAAATTGAATATAATTAGCATAACTGAATTTAGCTATCATAAGTGACACTTGCATACAATTGTAAATCATACTTTCCATCTAATAGACACATTTTAAATTTATTAATCTTGTTTACTGATTGTAACTGATAATAAGATTATGCATATTTAACGTACTCACCATTTGTATTAATATTCTAATAATTATTATGCATTAACCGTACTTAAATACACAGAATTTAGTTTTAAAACACTCATGTCACTAAACTGTGTAATAAAATAAAAGTAAAGAGTAGATTGCACCATGCAGTTTTGAATAATCTCATTTAAACAACATTAATTTTGCTACTAGGAGAAACTAAATTTACAAATTACAGCAAAAACATAAAACATAACATTAAAGTAATAGAGTATTGAGTACTAAATTTTCATCAGACATTTGCAAAATATTAGATTTCAAAAAGAAGTACCTTTAATCAAAAGACAAAAGTTTTACTGAAATTTATATGTAGGTATAATCTGATATAATAATTTTCTAACAACATAAGAATTTATCAATATACACAATATATAGTCTACAAAGTATTAGCACTATGTATACTGATCAATAGCTAAAGAAAGCCATAAAAACAATGATTTAGAAAATATTTCCTTCTCCGCCTAAACAGGAATTGGCAATTAGTTAAATAATTTAAATAGTGTTTTACAAGTTATATTGTATCACTTAATAATTTAAAATTATATTTACAACAGAACATTTATATCTTTACTGTAATACCTTATTTTACATACCTGACTTTACATACATAATACCTTTCTCAACCCTTATTCAAAATGGTAATTTTGGCATTCTTAATATTCTGATTTTGATTTCATTCATTTCAGGAATGATTTTCCCAGTCGGCTAGTGTTAAAATATAAAAATGAACTTTATTGCAAGCAGATGTTTATTTTATAACATAAATATTTAAATTAGTGAGTTACATGGAGTTCTTTAATGGAAAGTGTTAACTTTACTGAGGAAAATTTAATTGCAGAATGGTTATTACTGTGAATAAGTTTTCCATGTATGTCTATCTACCTGTCCTTTATTTTTATTGCATCATTAGTTTTAATTGCTTTAATTATATCGAGTTAAATCCATTTGCATACTATCATTGTGCATAGGTGTATATTTTAGTAAGCAAGTACTTTGAGTCACAGACATCTATAATGTACAGTCTGTGGATAATTCTGAAATAGATTTACATATTTATTTATGGAGCTGTATTGGGATCACTGGGATAGTTTCCTAAAATAGAAAAACTAATTTCTGTGAGAGTATTAAGAAGACAGCTGTCATGTAATGCTTCCCAAGTAGTTTTCAAAGTACATAAACAATATTCTGTAATGAACACTCAGATTAGCATATCAGATGGAAGAGTAGAAATTCATCCTGAATAACTTCTTAAAAGAAAGATATTTTGAAGAATTAAAAAAACAGATTTTTTTTTCTTGCCCAATATTACTGTGCTTTTTCAATCAAAAGTTTGAGGTATATTTGCTGGTTTAAGCAGCTTCTGAAATGCTATTGAACTTGTGTATATATATACTAGTATGTATATATATATATACAGTAGTAAAGCTTACATATTTACATATTATATATTAATTACACTTTGAACTAAGTATGTACTATATGTATAACTTTGAAGTAAGCAGTAAGGAAAACCTTGAGATCAGTGCTATTGAGAATTAAGGTAGCTGTTCACAATCAGATAAAAAATAAACTACTGACTGCTTCAAGTTATCCAAAAACAAAAATATATTGTGGTAACTAGACAGCAAGACTGCAAGCAGGGCAGCTGAATATAGCTGGGTAGTTTATACACTACCCTTATAATCTCAGTAGAGGTGGAAAATTAGGTCTGAAATTCCTCTTGCTAATTATGATCCCTAGTCTGAAGTTGCCTTAATGCAAAAGGAGTGATGATTCATAATTTATTCAGTCAAAAGAAATACATATGCATGTGTGAATGTCCTACAGAGACCTAGCACAGAAAAGCCATTTCATCACAGTTCCTAAATAAGCGAAACCATGGCCTAGAAGTTAACGATGAGTATTAGTAAGTACTCCAACTTAAAATATAAGAAAATGATGCTAACGGAAAATAAGCACAGAGTAAGAGAAAGCAAAGAGGTCTGTATCTTTGTGTATGCTCCCATGTTTTGCACACACTGACCTCTCTAGCTACAGTGGTGAGAAAAAAGTCAATCAAACCAAGGAATTAAATCAGGGAAAAAAAAATCTTACTTTTGAGAATAACCACTATTGAGTATGGAAGAAATGTACAAGACCATCTATAATAAAAACTTTATAAATCTGACTATAAAAGAGTAGAAGATGGGAAAAAGAAAATAAAATACTGAGAGGAAAATGGGAATAATAAATTTTGGTGAGTTGTCGAAAGATGGTACAAAATCTAAATGAAAGCAATAAATAGGGTTGCAGAGAGATGGGAGAGAGAACTTGGTAAATATGGAGCTCCCAGAACTGAGATGACACATGTGCAAATAGCGTGGTGTCTAAACAAGAGAACAGACAAAAATAGAAACAGATAAAAATATTACTTATAGGAAATCACAAACTATTGATATCTCCTTAAATATCCAGAAGTAGGGAAATCATTTGAAAATATAAGCAATCAGAGGCTACATCTTGGTTTCTGAGGTTTCTATTCTTTAAGCCATGGCTAAGCAAGTCCAAGGAAGGAGGAATACAGAAAGGACATGTGCTTGAAAAACAAGAGCCTTTTTAAAAATTTAATTTTAATTTTTTTTTTTTTTTTTTTTTAAGAGAGAGAAAGCCAGCAAGCAGGAGCAGGAGGAAGGGAGAGAGAACAGAGCCCCACGCGGAGCTGGATCTCAGGACCCTGCGATCATGGCCTGAGCCAAAATCAAGAGTCAGGCAACTGACTTAACCAACTGATTTAACCAACAGAGCCACCCAGGTATTCCTAAAAACAAAAGCACTTTTAAAATAGCTTCTTATAAACTTGATTTAGGTTTTTAATCAACATTTAAATTCTAAGTCAGATTTAGATTTCAACTGGTAAAATATTAGATTTTACTTTTGAAACTATCCCCAGCTTCAGTTCTGAATCAAACTCAAATTGAGTTGACTCCTTTGTTTCATTCTCCTCCTCCCATTGCCTATTTTTTATCTTCGTCAATAACGAAAAAAAATATAAAAGCCAGAAGGCTCAGTTGGTTAAGCATCAGACTCTTGACTTCAGCTTAGGTCTTGATCGCAGGGTAGTGAGTTCAAGCCCTGCATTGGGCTAAAAAAAAAAATCTATAAGAAATATTGAGGGATGCCTAGGTGGCTCAGTTGGTTAAGCGGCTGCCTTCAGCTCAGGTCATGATCCCAGTGTCCTGGGATCGAGTCCCACATCTGGCTCCTTGCTCTGCGGGGAGCCTGCTTCTCCCTCTGCCTCTGCCTGCCACTCTGTCTGCCTGTGCTCGCTCGCTCTCTCTCCCTCTCTCTCTGACAAATAAACAAATTTTTAAAAAAAAGAAAAAAAAAGAAAAAAAAAGAAATATTGAAAAATTATATAGTGTAAAGCCATAACACTCTGTCAATTGAAGGCTTAATATTTCTGTACACTAGTAAAGTTATATGTGTATTATATATACTTTTACATACATGTACAAAAGTATATGTGTACAAAATATATAATACTTATTCAATAATATGTATATATAAAAGTATTTACTTTGTATATATAATAGCAAAATATATATACACATATAATCTGCATGTTATGTATATTATATATACCTACATACTATATGTGTATGTATACTTTGTGTTAGGTATATTAATAATAATAATAAATACATAAAAAGCTGAAATTTGGGTCAGAATGTTCCAAAGGAATTGGTCTACAGTGTGTGCGGGTATATGATAAATAATGAACAAAATGGACATTTGCGGTTTTACTATCTTCTTTCTCCTTGTTTTTTCCATTGATTATGAATTTCTATATAGTTTCTACTTATATACTGGCTTTGTGTCAAAAAGGATAAAAAAGAGGTAATATGAGATCATAGTCCAGCAACCTGATTATGTATTAAGGAAGCAGTAAAATGATAATTGTTCATTAGACTGCAGAACACCTAGGGTGGTTAAAACTTGTCGAGTTAAAGTAGAAATTGTATTATTTATAATACATGTTATATATAAAATATATGCATTACATACACACAATATATATGTGTATATGTAAATATAAACATTTATGAGTTTATAGAAGTATTAATCCTTCAATAATGGAAAGCATTATTATGGCTTTCCATTGTATAATTTTTTAGTATCTCTTCTAGCTTTTATATTTCTTAGTTACTTACCAGATAAAAATAGGTGGTAGGTGGAGGATAAAAGAAAGTAGGCTACTCAAATTGAGTTTGACTCAGAACTTAAGCTGGAAAGAGTTTAAAAAAATAATAATAATATTTTACAGTTGAAATCTAAATCTAAAATTTAAATCTAGATTTAAAACAAATCTAGTTATAAGTAGCTATTTTAAAAGTGCTTTGTTTTCTAAGCTCATGTCAATTAAACTCTCATTTCAGTTTAGTTTAAGTTACTTTACAGTAAAATAAGCAAATGTTTAATAAATCTAGAAATTATAATTCAAGTAAATTTTGGTAACCTGCTGAACCAAAGGCATTGAAAAAATAAATGAACATACTGGCAACTGTTCAGTATTCTGTAAGAAGAGAGAAAAATAGTATAAAATATTCCTTTATGTGACAATATAAAAAATTATTTCAAAAGAATACATTATTAGGATGTGAAAAAAAACAGAGGTGTAACTTACTGCCTGTAAGCTTATCAAAATCAGAAATATAAAATTAAGAAACAAGAATGGCAACTAAAGTATGATTATAAATGTAAATTACTTATAATTTCTCATGTTCTTTCTTTCTCAAATACATAAATAATCTTTAAAAAATAAAAAATGAAAGATTTTTCAGGTCTTCTAAGCATTAGTATTTTGGGGAAATGCAAAGACAGGAACAAAACAACCTCAGAATTATTACTAAGGTAAACCCATTTCCAAAGAATTTCTCCCACTGTTGGTCCATTACAGTGTGAGGCAGAAAACAGCCAAAGTAAAAGTTGAGCAGTGAGCATTTATTTAAAATGAATCACTCAGAATATATCTAAATAATGAAGTTCATTTAACTAGTCTAACTGGCTTCAATAAAAATGAAAACCAAGGCTGAAAATAATTGTTACCATTTTTAAAGGGCTGACTTGGCATCATGCAACTATCACCACAAAATTTAAGATATCACTGCTTTAAAGAACTTCAGGTTTGTTTTGTTTTTAAATGACACTCGTAAATAAAGTAAACTGATCTTCATTAGAATCTTATCCACCAAGGCCCTGGAAGTTCTTGGGAACTCATTTGGCTGCTGAAACTTTCAATTCTCGGGATCATCCAAGCAGAGCAGATGCCAGATGCTCCCATGGCAACAGGACTCAATGCCCCACGCGATGACATAGAAAACGTGATATTTAGTGCGGGAAGTTATCTTTCCTTTCTTTTTCTACAAGAAAGAGAACCAAAAATAGTCCTAGAAACAAGAGATGACTTCGCTATTTGCATCATCCAAATACAGCCAGTGTCAAACTTCTAAAATCACAGACAATTCAAAGGAGAATAGTGCCTATTTGTTGTGAAGCAAATTCTCACATTGTCATGCAATTTGATTTAATACATGGTGTAAGGCAAATTATTTTTGACGTTTAATTTAGGAATAGCTCATAGGAATTTACAGAAGTAGAAGAGATCTTAGAGAACATATAGGTCAACTCACAGACAGCATAGGCGAGAATATAGTCAGTAAAATTAATCAAGCCAATTCAGGAAGTGGTAAGATTACCATTAATTTTCTTTCATTGGTAAAAGTAATCTTGTAGTTATTGTAGACCTTTTGGATATACAAAAATTGCCTCATTACCTTTAAAGGTCTGTTCAAACTAAGCATAATGTCCCTTTTTCAAGGACATAAAATATTAAATGTCAACTTAATTTGTACATTACTTATATGCATAAAGGTATAACATTATGAATATATAAAAGTGTTTTAAAGATTAACTTCAGCACATTACATTGGTCAGATTTCAATACTCTTATTGTATATTACATTCCCGACCTAACCTTTTCTGGTTACATTAACAGAACTTGATAATGTTTAACTATGCCTCTAGATCATTGTTAACATATGTATGTATGATTAATTATAGGCAAAAATAACTAATTTATGCATATCTTAAATTTGTATGTAAATGAAAATATAATGTTTTCTGGTTATAAAAGCAATCCTTAAAAGAAAAATGAAAAAAAAGTTATGCACAAAAGTATATATCAGAAAAAGAAAGAACAGCAAAGTCAGAGAACACTATTTTCCAAAGGATTTTAGATCTCAGTTCAAGGAGCTGTTAAGAGTAGAAAAGCAGAACAAAGTATTTCAAGGTCAACAGTTATCCTTATTTTCAACACAAAACCCACATGGATCATGCTGCACATTGGATCTTTAATGGTGCTGATTGAGCCCTGCAGTAAAGAGGTGATTTGACTTTACTTAAGGCAGATTTTCCTTTAGTTGGCTTGCTTAATTACTGATATTCTTAAGAATTGCATTATGTAGAATAGAGAACCGGACTGGGACAATTTGCTATAGAAAATTTCAGGACACATGGAGATGATGAAATATTGTAAAGGTACACAGAATATCTTTGTAGCAGAAGTCTATAAGGAAATCTTATTAAATGTATTTTCAAGTATAATATCATTCAACTTATCCATATTAAATACTCAGTGGGGGATGCCTGGGTGGTTATGTCAGTTAAGCATGTGACTTCAGCTCAGGTCATGATCTTACCATCTGGGGATCCAGCCTTGCACTGGGCTCCTAGCTTGGGGGGAATCTGCTTGTCCCTCCCCCTTTACCCCTCCCTTCCCTTCATGCTCTCTCTCTCTCATAAATAAGTAAATAAATAAATAAATATTTTTAAAGTGTTCAATGGGATACTAATGTATTTAATATTTATTATCCAGTTTAGTTATAAAATTATTAAAACATGGAAGAGTGTTATGAGTTATAAGTCATGGAACAGATACAAAAGTTTCTATTTTTAAATAACACCTAGAAAATCTAAGAAAATAAGAAGATTACAGTTAGTAAGAGTTTGGTAAATTACTTGATTACAATTAAAATATATAATAGCAACTTATTTATATATCCAGATTCAAGTAAATATAGAGAAGACATTTCACTAATGATAGGAAGGAAACCTACAAAGCTTAGAAAAACTTTTTCATGAAATGATAAAAGTTAAGTTTAAAGAAACTATGAAACTTTAATGTAAGAAATACAATTTGAATGACCAGAAGCCATACAATGCTGGCATGGTATGGTATAGGGATTAATGAACACAGATTAGCACCTAGATCTTAATTTTGAAATATTATTTTTCAGTAAATCCAGTCAGGGCTCTTCAGAGAAATGTGACTTCTGACTTCAGGAAAGAATGAAGAAACAAAACAAAATTTAAAAAATAAAGGTGCAAGATGAACCTGGGCATTTTTTTTTCAAGACAACAAATATGCAAAGAGTGAAGAGGTTTTGTCAAAATATCACAGACTGCAGTTTGAAGATTCTCCAGCTGGACAAACATGCAACAATTTGTGTGTGGTTATAAATAATGTTATAACCCACTATATAGAGCAGGGATCCATTATAAATTATCAATATATCACACTGATTTAGAAAAATTAATAGTTGCATAAGGAGAGAAATTCCACTCTCTTCCAATCTTAAACAACTAGAAAACTGGTCAAAATATTTGAAGTAATGCTTTTCAGGCTTTGGATTACAGGAATCAAAGGACATGTAAAAGAACAGAGATGAGGTCTGGGGCCTGGTTGCCTTAAAATTCTCTAGCTTATTTTGCGGAAACAGTTGGAAGGCTTATGTAGCACAGGGAGACTATGTCTCACTCTGACCAGAGAGTGTGACTGTATCCTTAAGTTGCAGACATTGTCGGGAGTCTAGAGAAATGAAGGTAGATAAAGTCTGCTAAACAGAGTACTGGATAGAAGGAACTATACAAAAAGAGTGCTTTAAAATTTGGTAGAGGAGCTCCTGATTTTCTTTCTCTGATTTCAGATTTTTACATGTTTGGAAGAAACTACTTCAAACTGGGGCAAAAGTCATCATAAATTAATAGAAAGGATAATTTCTGGATATCACAAAGAACTGGGAATAGATTGTTGCACAACTAACAGGGAAAAAATATATGGTATAGCAACAGAATTTTAAAGGTATATTGCCATGATAGTAAGGCTAAATTAACCTTTGTATAAAGAATGCTCTGAATCTGCCTGGATAAATTGTAAGAGCCAAACTTGAAAGGACTCAACTGATTTCAATTAACTGCCCATAAAAACAAAATCAAACACTATTAAAAGACTGGATTCAAGGTTCATCAAAAGAAAACACATTAATATCATCAATTAATATAATACTATCAATAAGATAAAAAGAACTATTCAATTCTCTCACTAAATGCAGAAAGAGAATTTGACAAATTCCATCACCATTTCCGATAACAACACTCAGAAAATGAATTATAGTAGAGAATTTCCTTAACCTGATAAAGAACATCTAAGAAAAATCCACAAGTAACATCATATATTATGGTGAGACTATATGTTTTCCTCCTAAGATCAGGATCAAGACAAATAAGCCTGCCTTCTCCACTAGTATTTGATATTGTACTGAAGGTTCTAGACAAGGCATTCAGGTCTGTTAAAAAAAAAAATTAAAGACATGAAGATTGGAAATGAAGAAGGAAAACTAGAAAACATCTATGTAGAAAATTTTAAACAAATGACAGATAAAAGCCAAAACAAAAAACCCTCCTGGAACTAATAAGCCACCATAACAGAGTTGTAGGATACAAGTTTTATATACAAAAGTCAATCATTATTTATAGGCTCTCTATGAACAAATAGAATTTGAAATTTATAACACAATGCTATTTATTTTAGCGACCCACAAAATAACTCTAACAAAGTACATATAGGCTCTTTACGAGAAAAACTATAGAACTCTAATGAACAAATTTTTTTAACAAACTAAAATTTCATATTTATAGATAAGAAGACTCAATATTTTCAACAGGTCAGGTCTTCCCAACTTCATCTATAGATTCACTAAAATTTCAGTTAAAATTTTAAAAAGTTACTTTGTTAATATCAATAAATTGATTCTAAAATGTATATGGAGAGGCAAAAGACCCAGAATAGCTCGATATGGAAAGAGAATAATAAAATCAGACAACCTACACCATTCCAAATAAGACTTATTAGAAAAGCTGCAGTAAAGACAGTGTGGTATTGGCAAAATAATAGACACCCCACATAAAAATCAAGGGAGAAGAATAGTGAGCCCAGGAGTAGCTCACATATACAGACAATTAATCTTTGACAAAGGAGCAAAGCCAATATCATGAAGAGAAGATAGAATTTTCAATAAATGATGCCCTAAAAACTAGACATTCATATGCAAAAAAGGGGACGATCTAAACACATGCCTTATATCCTTAACAAAAATTAACTCAAAATAGATTATAAACCTCAATGTAAGCTGCAAAACTTTAAAACTACTAGAAGATAACATAGAAGATTATACCAATGACATGGGTATAGTTGACGGCATTTGGGGTACCACATGAAAGACATGATCCATGAAAGAAATAATCGATAAGTAGAACGTCATTAAAATAAATTTTAAAAAACTGCTCTGTGAAATATACTGTCAAGAAAATGAAAGACAGCTAGATTTGGGGAAAAATATTTGCAGAATATATATCTTATTTAAGACTGACATCTAAAATAGACAAAGAACTTTTAAACCTTAACAATAGGAAAATAAATAACCCAATTAATAAATGGGCCAAAGACCTGAAGAGACAACTCACCACAGAAAATATATGGACAGCAAATAGTCATATGAAAATATATTCAACATGTGTAACATCAGGGATTTGTAAATTAGAGGAACAATGTGATGCCACTGTGAACATTTAAAAGGGCAGAAATCTGAAACACTGACAATACCAAGTTCTGGTGAAGATGTGAAGCTATAGAAATTTTCACCCATTCTTGTGAGAATGCAAAATGGTACAATCATTCTGAAAGACAGTTTCTAACAAAGCTAAACATAGTTTTACCATTTGATTTAACAATCTTCCTCCTTGATATTTATCCAAAGAATTGAAAACTTATGCCCAAACTGAAACCTCCACAAGGTATTTATGATGGCTTTGCTCATAATTGCCAAAACTCTAAGGAACCAAAACATCCTTCATCAAGTTAATGGATAAACAAACGGTGGTCCATTCGGAAAATGAAATGTTTCTTAGTGTTAAAAATCAGTGAGTCATCAAGCCATGAATAGATATGAGGGAACCTGAAACACATATTACTAAGTGAGAGAAACCAAAAGGTTATCTACTACACGATTCTGATTACGTGACATTTTGGAAAAGGCAAAACCAAAGAGACACTAAAAAGATCGGTGGTTACCAAGAGTTCAGGGAAGGGAGAGATGAACAGGCTGAGAACAGATGATTTTTAATGTAATGAAATTATTCTATATGATGTGATAATGTGGGTACTGATATTATACATTTGACAAAGCCCAGTCCACTGAAAGTGAACCCTAATGTAAACTATGGACCTTGGTTGGTAATGATGTATCAATATAATTTTATCAGTTGTAACAAATGTAACACTCTGATGTGGAATGTTAAGAGTGGGGAGATAAGATTTGTGGAAGCATGCATTTTTGGGAACTCTGTACTTTATATATGGAATTTTGCTGTGAACCTAAAACTCTTCTAAAAAACCAAATCTATTTAGGAGTACCTGGGTGGCTCAGTCAGTTAAGCTTCCCAGAGTTCAAACCTCACATTTGAATTAATTAAATAAAGAACAAAGTCTATTTAAATGTCTTATAATAAATAAATATGACAATCACTATTTTAACCAAGTAATCAAAAAAGAAAAATCAACATTATGTACCAACCCATGAACTGCAATGAGAAAACTATGTATTGTTTTGTTTTGTTTTGTTTTGTTTTGTTTTTTTACTCTAGTTCTAGTTTGTAGAGATAATGACCATTCGGTTGAGTTCACTGCTTTGCTGCTGAGTTCCCTTGTAGTGACCCATGTGGATGAGATTTCACTACATAATAGATATTGGTGAATTTTGATAAGAAATATCTTTGTCTCTCCAGTATTTGACTTTTGCAAGTAAACGTGGGTGTGAGTTAAAGATGATTAGGAAAAAGCTAATATCTGACTACTAAAATGGGACTAGTCAGTTCTGTGGAAATTCTGGAGAGCAAAAGCCCTGGCACCTAGAAAGAAAACACATTAGACCCTAAGAAGGATGGAGATAGGAAGACCACTCTCTGAGTCAGCCCTGCATCATCCTTGATGAAAGGAAAATGCCTAGATACAGCTCATTCAAGCTCGAGAACATGACTGTGACCATGACTCAGACTGCACTCTCCTTACGCTTACCAGGAAATCTAACTGAAACAGCAGAGAATGACCCCAACTTCTGCACCACACGATTATATTCCTATAGCTGCTGAAACCAATTACCAAATACTGGATGGATTAAAACATACATGGATTTATTTACTTAAAATTCTAGGGGGTCAAAAGTCCAAAATTAGGTGTCAGCAAGGTCACATTCCCTTCAGAGGATCTAGAGGAGAATCTGTTCCTTTGCTTTCCAAGGTTCTAAAACCATATTCCTCGCATTTATTTCTTGGTTCATGGTCACTTCTTCCAAATTCAAAGCCAGCAGCGTAGTATAGAACTTATCTTCTACAGTAGAACCTCTCTCTTTATGCCTCTTATGAGGATGCTTTGAACCAAAATTAGATTCACCTGGAAAACCCAGGGTAATTTCTGCATCTCAAGATCCCTAATTTTTAAATCATATCTTCACAGTCACTTTTTGTTTTGCTATGTAAAATAACAACAATAGATATAAAATTTGGACATGTATATCTTTGGGGAACAACTTGAAGCTTGGCAGATTTCTGGTTGGGCCCTAGGATTCTGCACTGAAGTCCAGGTTGCTGCCCCAGGCTTTGTGTCTCCTGGAAGGCTAGAGATTTTTGGCCTAAGCATGCGCAATTCACTCTACCTTGTGAGGTCTGGTGGGTGGGGAGCGGGATTGGTCAGGTCAGGGGTGGGGAGAGTGAAGTGGGGGACAAGGGGAGGATTGGGTTTTGCTCGGTAGATGACAATAGCTAGGCTCTTTACATCCAACCACATGTGGGACAAGGGGTATCTAACTTGTGGGTCATCTAGGTGTTTTTCATCCCAGATCTTCCCTGCTGGCCCCAAAGTACTCTCGGTATCCATGAAATGGGGCTTCTGGGAAGGGTGGGTCAGAGCAGCTGCTTCTGAGGCCAGTTTCCTCCCTTTTGGGAGTCAGCTCTGACTCTATGTGCATCTCAGACAATCCTCTCTTTGACTCTCCATCAGGACTCTCCCTTGTGGTCCCACAAAAAAAGAGAAAAAAAAATTCAGCCTAACACCATCTACCTCAGGTCTCCAAAGTTTCACAACACATCCCACATACAAAATGCAGTAAAACATATTAACCTCTTCCGAACATCCTCTGGCTTCTTGGGAGCTTCCAGAAGGTATATTTCACAGTTATTAAAGTCACATTCTGGAAATTTCTCCCTATGATGGAAGTTATCAAATTAAGAAAGGCAATACAAAATTCATCCTTGACTTTAACTGAAGTAATCAATAAAACTACCTCAGCCCAGGATGGCATTCTGGCTATCTTCAACACACTGGGGAGAATAAATTCTATAGGATATTACTTTCCACGTGAGTATTTCTTTTTTTAGGCTTCCAGGTAGATTATTATTTTTATATTTATTCTGCTAGCACTCCGTACTCCTCTTTATCATTTGTGTTGATTTATTTTGCTGTGTTTATCATTAGACTATGCCCTCTTTAAAATGAGATTTTGTTTTGCTCACATTTTATATTCTGAAGAGCATGGTACCATATCTGTAAAATATGCTTTTAGTAAATTGTTGTTGGAAAAAATGTCTGTACAGCTATTTTTGTGGAATATTTTAATTGGGGTTTGAACAGCTTATTCAGGGCTTTTACTAAAGAGGCAATTGGGAGTCCATTGATGACTTTTTGAATAGGAAAATTATATAGTCATACATGCAATTTAGTAAGATTAATTTGAAAGTGATTTTTTTATGGTGCATTGGAGCAAGACATGCATGAGACAATTACTTCTGTTAGGAGAGTGTTTCAATAGTCCAAATGGTAGTTGTAGTAGAGTTAATCCTAGGCGGCTGAGAGTCGTGAAGGAAAAGAAACAAGATGTCACATGGAAATATGTTATGGAAATTAGAAAGAAAATAATCTAAAAATTCAATGATGATGTAGTGGGAAGGACATAAGTGCATATTTATTTATTTAAAGTAGACCATTAATTACATCATTTTTATCTTACAGCTGAAGGTTAATATTAATGACACACAAACAGTAAGTTCATGAACTAAGAAAGTCTACCTATTTGTTTTATGTTGATGGAAAAAATGTATGAATCATTCAATTTTTTGAATTTGTTGTGTGAAGTCATAAATAGAATCTGCATTTGTGATATTTATCAAAGTCTTTATAGCCTACAAAATAATTAATAAGAAAATAGTCTTCATTTTTAATCAACACCCAAAGTACTAGTTTTTGAGTTTTAAAGAAATAACATTATCATTGTACTCTCTGATATAAAAATATAATTCTAATTATAATTCATATAACAAATGGACATTTAAACAGTTTTGTGGATTCTAGCTATGTTCTAATAATCTCCTATAAATATAAAATTTAACAATTTTTTTTTCTGCCAGAAGATGAATCTGTGTGATCTTCCAAGGAAAATATTATTAGAAAGGCTATTATTTTCTATTTATATTAAATTAAATATTCTTAAAGTGTTGCTCTGCTTCTCTCCTTGAAATTGGATTTGAATTATCTGTAAACTTTTAAAATAATATACATATATGTGAGTATGTATGTAAATATTAATCTTTATACAGATAATATCCCTGACTTTTATTATATTTTAAAATATTTATAAAGGTAAGAATTACCATAATACAGAAATGTGTTTTAAAAAATATTAGAATTTAAAAGTTATTCATCATGTATTTATTCTATTTTAGTCTATGTTTTATTGTAGGAGACAAATTCAGTGGAGCATAGACATGCTCACTGTTAACAGGTAGAGTAACTGCTATATACAAAGATATTGATTCAAATTAAAAATACCTAAAATTTACCTTCAATTTACAGGCAAACTACTCATTGAAGTCTAAATGCTTAAGAAGATTATAATTTTTCAATAGATTTTATTTTTTAGAACAGTTTTAAGTACACAGCAAAATTGAGTGGAAAGTAGAGAGAGGAAGGTTTTTTTAGGGTTTGTTAAAGAAGTGATCTGAAAGACGTGAGAATTAAATGGACATAAAATTCTAGCACATTTGCATTAAACATTGAGAGATTATGTGTATTTTTACTGAAACTGGTTCACCTTGGCTATTGAGTACCTATTTTTATTTTTTTATTTAATTTTGTTGTTGTTCAGGAGCTATTTTTAAATGCCAAGAATTTTTGAGTTAGGTGGTAAACAAAGTAAAATATATTTTTAAAAAGGCAAAACACAACCCATCTCTTTCTAATTAATTTCGTGAAATTTTACCATCACCTATTCTTTTGAGATTATTTTTGTCTACAGTATCTGTACAGTGGAAAAACCATATAACATTGCACTACTATTAGTCTCTTCCTAAATCTTTGTTCAATAATAACACATAGGTATTGTTATATGTTGATTGTATCCACCCAAAACTCATGTGTTGAAGTCCTAACACCACATATCACAAAATGTGACTGAGACTGTATTTAGTGATAGGATCAGCATTTAGTGATAGGTACAGAAGTAATCAAATTAAAGTGAGGTCTTTAAGGTGGCCCCTAATCCAATATGACTGATGTCTACAAAAAGAGGAAATGTGAGCACAGAGACATGTACAGAAGGAAGATGATGTGAAGAGACTTGGAGAATATAACCACCTACAAGCCAGAAAGAGAGACCTGGCATAGACACTTCCTTCACACCCCCTCAAAAAGAACCAACCCTAAAGACAACTTGATTTTAGACTTCTATCCTCCAGAAGTGTGACCAACTCCAACTTCACTTGGACCATTCTTTTCAAAGCTGACTCAGCCCATAAAAGCACGCACCTGTGAAACACTGAATGAAGAAACTGTACCAGCTACCTGCTGTGACCTTCTTAGGATGTTAGAGTCTTTTGTTTGTCTCAGTACAAAACACTCAGTAATGGAGAGATGGTACAGGGAATTATTTTGCACTTCAGAGCACTATAATTTGGAGAAGTGTAAATAACTTAATGTCCTATATTCCTCATGTCCAAATGGACATAACCTTTCCATACCACATATTTTTTGTTAAACAGTTAATAAGTGAGAAGATCCGTAGAGATCTGGCAAGGAAGTGCTTAAAAATATTAGCTATTATTTTTTTGGTCGTCATATTATTCCTCTTTCTGTGAGGGTGGGAGGTGGAGCATATTTATCATCATGACAGGCTGTTACACATGGAGGCTCATTTAGGAAACATCCTGATGGAGATGGCATTGTTAAGATTTTGGAGTAAAGTGGACTTGGGCTTATTTCTGGATTTTCTGTCACATAGAACACAGTTTTGAGCATGTTTCTAGATTTCCTGAAATCAGTTTATTCATCTTTACAATGTATAATTAGGGTGCTTTTTAAAGAGGGTATTGTTCGACAAGATAATATATGTAATGTGCTCAGATTGCTATTTGGTTTTTGATAAATATTCAGTAAATTATATCTTTTTTATATTACTGATATTACTTTTCTCATTACCAGTATCAAGATCATGTCATAGTTCTAAGGGGAGTGTGTAAATACTGTATTCATTATAAGATCCACAGTAAATATTTCCTACAGGGGCTAAACATGTATAAAGAAGCTTTATGGATTTTTAGGTCTATTCTTGGTTGTAGGCATTCCCCACAGCAGTCAGACATGTTAAAGACAATAAATTAAGTAGAGAACACTTTTTACTTAACTGCTGGTTTCTAGTGACTTTAAACTGTCTGCCTACCCCATCTCATTTACGGCCATTAATATGTTTTTCTATCTGGAAGTTAAATGGTTATTGATTATCTACTAAATTCTAGGTGTGCGATAAATAGTGGTAAAAAAAAGAAATTCCCCAAGCTCAGGAAAAAAAAAAAAAAAGCAAATTAATATGAGCCTGTCAGTGATGCTAACGCTGATAAAGAAAATGAAGTATGGTCATGGGACAGATCATTTGTGGAAGGGTTATTTGAGTCAAAATAATCAGTAAAGTCATCTTAGATAAGGAGACATTTGAATAAATACATAAATAAAGTGAAGCAACAAATGATATTGATCAAGAGAGAGAGCATTCCAAGAAAAGAAACAATATGATGGAAAGCAGGTGGGTATGTTTGGGTGGTTCGGAAGCACTAAAGAAGCCAGGGTTGGAAAAGGTGTGTGAACAAAAAAGTAGAAGGTAATGAGGTTGGAGCTGTTGTTAGGTATGTGAGGGTTGCTATAGCCTGTAGGGACTTAGAGAGCATAGTGGAGACTTTAAATTTTATTTTGAGTGAGATTATAAATTCCTGGAAGTTTTTGTGTATAAAAGTCACATAATCTTGGGGCTTCTCGCTCAGTTGTTTGGGCATCTGCCTTAAGCTCGGGTCATGATCCCAGGGTCCTGGGATTGAGCCCCATATTGGGCTCTCTGATCAGTGGGGAGCCTACTTCTCTCTCTCCCTCTGCCTGCAGCTCTTCCTGCTTGGGCTCTCTCTGTCAAATAAATAAATAAAATCTCTATTTAAAAAAATTCACAGGGTGCCTGGTTGGCTCAGTGGGCTAAGCCTCTGGTCTTGGGATCATGGAATCGAGCCCCACATCGCACTCTCTGCTTGGCAGAGAGCCTGCTTTTCTGTCTCTCTCTGCCTGCCTCTCTGCCTACTTGTGACCCCTCTCTCTCTGTCAAATAAATAAATAAGATCTTAAAAAAAAACATAAAAATTCACATAATCTACATCAGTTTTGAAAGTGTTATTAGCTGCTGGGTAGACATTATGATTTAAATAGACAAAAGTAGAAGCAGGGAGATCAATTTGGAAGTTGATACTGTTTTCTATGCCTATCAGATAACTAGTTTGTAAATATCATCTTAAGTGAATTCATTAAAAAGAGGAAACTTTTTTTTAAAGATTTTATTTATTTGTCAGAGAGAGAGAGCGTGCACGAGAGAGCAAGCACAGGCAGACAGAGTGGCAGGCAGAGGCAGAGGGAGAAGCAGGCTCCCTGCCGAGCAAGGAGCCCGATGTGGGACTCCATCCCAGGACGCTGGGATGATGACCTGAGCCGAAGGCAGCCGCTTAACCAACTGAGCCACCCAGGCGTCCCAAGAGGAAATTTTTTTTTTAATGGAGATTATATCTCCTTACTTTGAAAAATAAGCCTCAGAACAGTTTATCTCACTTTGTTTGTAAAGGAAATTTTATTATTATTCCATAAATTTCCCAAAGAAATTATATACAAATATTTATTTTCTCTTTTTAAAATCACATGAAAATGTCAATTTCATATTTGTCTTTTGCACCAACCTTAAAGTTGTCATTTCTTAACTTATTTCAGAGTTTCATTGATCTCTCTTGACATGTAACTCATTCTCTAGTGAAGACGTAAAATCATATACATTTCCACATTTTTCCTTCTTTCATAGTATTTAGTCAAATGTTGCCAGCTCCTCACATGTCCTGTGTGGGACTTGATAATCTTATGATCTTTCATACATTCTACATCTTCTACAAATCTTACAATTTCATTTCATGAATTATTTATGCTATTTCACTGCATTGTAGTCATTGCTGTTGATAATTAGAAATAAGGACAATAAGTTGAGATAGTGGGCTAGGATAAATGTAATAAATGTCATCTAATTTTATAATGATTCAGTTGATTAATAAATGATTTTATATCATGATGACTTGTCTCTCTAATGAAAATATAAGTTTCATCCGAGCAAATCAAGCTAGATATACTTGGGAGGAGGGCACTGTCTTTAAGTAATCAAATACATTTTATGGCTTATTGATATTTCAGTTGTGGTGAAAGGTTTATACCTAGTGATGCTGAATAAGTGATGTATGATTTTAAGGACATGAAATATTAAGGAAAACTCTTTCAATGTGTTGAATTTTTCCTCCAATTTTTCAAAACTATTCTAAACCCAGGGCACCTGGGTGGCTCCGTGTGTTTGGCTCAGGTCATGGTCTCAGGGTCCTGGGATTGAGCCCCACATCAGGATCTCCACTCAGCAGAGAGGGCTTCCCCCTCTCTCTCTGCCTGCCTCTCTGCCTACTTGTACTCACACTCTCTCTGTCAAATAAATAAATAAAAATCTTATAAAAAAATATTCTAAACCCAAATTCCAAAGGATTTATGCCCTCTTAGAACATATATCTGGAAGATCAAAAAGTAGTGTTGGTCTTCCATTGGTCTTTATTTATACTGAAGAAAATTTACCTAAGTCAGGACTTCAAGGTCTTAGGCAATCAGAAGGAAAACATGTGCCCACTTGGGAATGTTCTTAAAAATATGCTATTAACAGTCTGTTAAATTTTCAATTGAAATGCTTAAAAAAATGACTTGGTATGTCACAATCAAGATGCAAGATAAATTGGCTTTTGAGTATCTAAAATGTTTTTGCTGTGGCCCAAGAGCAGACGAACACCATCAGATGCAAAGGATTGACCAGGTCAAATGAATTGCAGGAAATACCAAAACGGCAGAATGTTTAGGTTGTCTTATGTCAGGTTGGTACGTAGTTTGTTTAGCACAATATTGAAAGCCTGACTCATTAGGAAATAAAATGAACATATGTCTAACAGGAAGCACATAAGAATCTAATCTGTTGATAACCAAGTGATTAGAGAGAGGGCTACATGTAACAAATGTACCCTGATTATTGAGAACACTTCAGATAGAAAGTTCTATCTTTATTATTTTTTTAAGAGAAGGATAAATAGCAACAACATGGGTTCCTCTGAAAATAATCCCCTGTAAAAGAGTAGTGGAAGGAATGGGGAAAAAATCATGAAACAAATGCATTAATAAATGAATGCTTCTCTCTGTATATAGATGATTGATGATACCCAGATAAATGATAGATAGATAGAATAGATAGATACACAGATACATAGAGATAGCTAGTTAGATAAGAAGTTCTATGACAGGAGGACAAGATGGCGGAGAACTAGGAGGAGGCGCCGGTTCAACCTGTACCCTAAAGTGAGCTGATTACCTACCAAGGAACTCCACTCACCCATGAAATCAGCCTGAGATCAGAATTCTACACTTCTGGATCTCTACAGGGTCAGAAGACGCCAGTGGGCGGTAAAACGGAGTGGGAACATTGGACTGGTATCGAAAGATAAACAAAAGGGGGAGGGAGCCACCAGAGGTGACCCATTGGAAAGTGATACCCCAATATGAGAGTGTCCTACGACTGGAGACCAGCACTAACTTGGAGTCTGGTAAAAAGCACTCAAAAAGAGCAAAGGATCACGGGGGGAAATTGTGGGAATTGGGACAGTTAAGGACAGGGGCTTAAGTCCCCAGACTGAGGACAGCCACCCCTGGCAGTGAGCCAGAGAGAGTGCGGCAGAGAAACCAGGTCTTGGTCCCTAAGCCACAAGAAAGTGCGCCTGAGGGCGCATGGGGTGGGCCTCCCATTAGGGGCTGGGAGCCGCTCCAGCCAGCAGAAACACAGCCTTTTTGCAGTACCCATATGTGCGCCCTGCCATGCTATCAGAGCCTGACACACCCCACACCCTCCCCTGAGAGAGGTGCGTGGAAGCGCCAGCTGGGAGCTCTCAGTTGGGGAAAGGCTGAGTACTCCCAGCCCGAGCCAGCGGGAAAATCTCTGTGTTAGATCGCTGCTTGGAACCTTTCTGGTGGTCTGGAGCTGCCCAGACAGCCACCGCTGTCGTGGTTTTGGGTACAAGCAGGAGTTCCTGTGTCCCCAGGGACCGTGACTGGGAACGTGCTCTGCCCATGGCCGAGGGGGATCTTATGTGCTCTGCAGCACGCAGAGGGGAACAGACTGAGGCTTCTCTCTGAGAGGGAGGTCTGGGAACAGTTTGCTTTCCTCTAAACCTCCAAAAACCATCAAGAGCCACCAAAGGGAGAGAAAAACAAACGTATAAATATAAAAACCTCCAGAGAACAAAAGCCCGAAAAACCGGTTTCCTCAGAGCCCACCCCTTTGAGGGGGGCGGGAGGACTTACCTCAGGAAACACTGTCTGAAAACCCACGAGGAAGGCCCCTCCCCCAAAAGCCAACAGGGGGCGGGGGGACAACAAGAGAACAACAATCTACTTCATAAATACTTTTATTTTTAATTCTTCCCACTATTCTGGTTCATTTTTTATTTATTTATTTATTTTTAATATAGATTTTTTTGAGCCTATTTACCATCACAGTGAGATGTCCAGTATATCAAATTCCATAATAACGTTTTAACCTGAACTTTTTGATACATATGCCCATGTTTTTCTTTTGCTTTTCTATTTTTTTAATTTTTTAAAATTTTACTTTAGTTTAGTTTAGTTCATTCTATTCTTCATTTTTATTTTTTAATATTCATATAGAGTTAAACTTCAAGGTAATCGACTTTCCCCAATCAGTGTTACCCCTATAGGTAAACCAATTTTTAAGCCCCCATTATCTTGGGAAAGTTGAGTCCTTTAACAAAGATATCGAGATACATCCAGGAAGAATCAAAATAACCTTCCTCAACCACACTGAGAATTTATAACCACATTCCCATCTTTTTCTTCTGCCAGTGTTTCTGTGAATTTGTGTTTGTCCTGATAGTATATAAATCTTATACTTGGGATCTTTTTGACGAGGTTCTTTTTTTTGTTTTCCTTCTATATATATATATATTTTTTTTTTTCTTCTCTTGTCATATACTTTTATCAGTCTTTTTGTTTGTCTGTTTTTGTTTGTATACTTCATAAATCTTACCTTGGGGCCCATTTGGGCTGAGCCTTCTCTTTTATCTTTCTTCTTCTTCTTCTTTTTTCCTGTCTCTCTCTCTCTCTCTTTTTTCTTTCTTTTTTCTCTCTTTCTTTTTTTCTTTTGTTTGGGTGGGGACTCTTGATTGCTCAGAAGTGTTCCAGGGTGCAGCTTGACTGCACCATGGTCGATGCATCCAGCTACATTTGTTCAGCTATCTCTCACCAAAATGACTAGGAGGAGGGAATGCCCAACAGAAGAAAAATTCAGAGGATGGGCCTTCTGCAACACAACTAATGGCTATCGACATAGACAATATGTTGGAAAGGGAATTCAGGCTAACAATTATCCAGGCAATAGCTAGGTTGGAGAAAGCCATGGATGACAAAATGGAATTGATTAGGGCAGAAATGAAAGCCACCAGGGATGATGTTCACAATGCTCTCAATGAGTTCCAATCTAATCTAAATTCCCTAAAAGCTAGGGTAACTGAGATAGAAGATAGAATTAGTGATCTGGAGGACAAAGAGAGAGAGAGAAAGGATTAGAAGGAAGCCTGGAACAAACAGCTTAGAAGCCACGAGAACAGAATCAGGGAAATAAATGATGCCATGAAATGTTCCAACGTCAGAATTATTGCAATCCCTGAGGGGAGGAGAAAGAAAGAAGTCTAGAAGATATAGTGGAACAAGTTCTCCATGAAAATTTTCCCAATCTTGCAAATGAAACCAGCGTTCATGTACTAGAGGCAGAACGGTCTCCCCCCAAGATTATAGATTCTCGAAAATTCTCAAGCCACCTGACAGTAAGAATGAGGAATTATAATTCTAGAGAAACTCTCTTGAAGGCAGCTAGTACAAAGAAGCTCCTTACATACAGAGGAAAACCCATCAGAATAATGTCAGACCTGTCCACAGCAACCTGGGAAGCCAGAAAGGGCTGGTCAGATATATTCAGGGCACTAAATGAGAAGAACATGCAGCCAAGAATACTTTATCCAGCAAGACTGAAATTCAAAATACATGGAGAGATAAAGAGTTTCCAAGACCGGCAAGGCTAAAAGAGTATGCGACCACCAAGCTGACACTGCAGGAAATATTAAGGGGGGTTCTATAAAAGAGGAAAAATCCCAAGAATATTATTGAACAGAAATATAGAGACAATCTACAGAAAGAAGGACTTCAAAGGTAACACGATGTCAATAAAAACGTATTATTAATAATCACTCTCAATGTGAATGGCCTAAATGGGCCCATAAAAATGACACAGGGTTGCAAATTGGATAAAACAACAGGACCCATCCAAAAGTTATCTACAAGAGACCCATTTCAAACCCAAGGATACACCCAGATTGAAAGTGAAGGGATGGAGAAGCATCTTTCATGCCAATGGGCCTCAAACGAAGGCCGGGGTAGCAATTCTCATATCAGATAAATTAGATTTTAAACTAAAGACTATAGTCAGAGATACAGAAGGACACTACATCATTCTTAAAGGGACTATCCACCGAGATGATCTAACAATTGTAAATATTTATGCCCCCAATATGGGAGCAGCCAATTACATAAGAAAACTATTAATCAAGATAAAGAGTCATATTGATATGAATACATTGATAGTAGGAGATCTTAACACGCCTCTCTCAGTAATAAACAGATCATCCATGCAGAAAATCAAAAAGAAACAAAAGCAGTGAATGACACATTGGACCAGATGGACCTCATAGATACATATACAGAACATTCCACCCTAAAACAACAGAATACTCATTCTTCTCAAGTGCACATGGAACTTTCGCCAGAATAGGCCACATACTGGGTCACAAATCAGGACTCAACCTATACCAAAAGACTGAGACTATTCGCTGCATATTCTCAGATCACAATGCTTTGAAACTGGAGCTCAATCACAAGGAAAAGTTTGGAAGGAACTCAAACAACTGGAAGCTAAAGACCACCTTGCTTAAGAATGCTTGTATCAACCAGGAGATCAAAGAAGAACTTCACCAATTCATGGAACCCAATGAGAATGAAGACACTTCGGTCCAAAAACTATGGGATACAGCAAAGGCGGTCCTAAGGGGGCAATACATAGCCAACCTAGCCTCCCTCAAAACAGTTTAAAAATCCAGAATACAACAGCTTTACCTACACCTTAAAGAACTGGAGAATCAACAACAAATTAAACCAACTCCACACACAAGAAGGGAAATAATCAAGATTAGAGCAGAGATCAATGAGGTAGAAACTAGAGATACATTAGAACATATCAATGAAACTAGAAGCTGGTTTTTTGAAAGAATCAATAAGATCAATAAACCAATGGCCACACTAATCCAAAAGAAAAGAGAGAAAGCTCAAATTAATAAAATTATGAATGAAAAGGGACAGATCACAACTAACACCAAGGAAGTAGAAACAATCATCAGAAGCTATTATCAACAGTTATATGCCAATAAGTTAAGCAACCTAGAGGAAATGGATGTATTCCTGGAAGACTATAAACTCCCAAAATTGAACCAGGAAGAAATTGACAACCTGAATAGACCGATATCTAGTAACGAGATTAAAGCAGTGATCAAAAACCTCCCAAAAAACAAAAGCCCAGGACCTGACGGATTCCCTGGGGAATTCTACCAAACTTTTAAAGAAGAAATAACACCTACTCTCCTGAAGCTGTTTCAAAAAATTGAAGCAGAAGGAAAACTTCCAGACTCTTTTTATGAAGCCAGCATTACCCTGATCCCCAAACTGGGCAAAGACCCCACCAAAAAGGAGAATTTCAGACCAATATCACTGATGAATTTGGATGCTAAGATTCTCAACAAGATCTAAACAAACAGGATCCAACAGCATATTAAAAAGATTATCCACCATGACCAGGTGGGATTCATCCCTGGGTTACAAGGATGGTTCAACATTCGCAAATTAGTCAATGTAATAGAACAAATCAATAAGAGAAGAGAGAAGAACCACATGGTTCTCTCAATTGATGCAGAAAAAGCATTTGACAAAATCCAGCATCTGTTCCTGATTAAAACGCTTCAAAGTATAGGGTAGAGGGAACATTCCTGAACTTCATAAAATCTATCTATGAAAAATCCAGAGTGAATATCATCCTCAATGGGGAGAAACTGACAGCTTTCCCTTTGAGATCAGGACAGCGACAAAGCTGTCCACTCTCACCACTGCTGTTCAAAGTAGTATTTGAAGTCCTAGCGACAGTAATCAGACAACAAAGAGAAATAAAAGGTATTCAAATTGGTAATGAAGAAGTCAAACTCTCTCTCTTTGCAGATGACATGATACTTTATATGGAAAATCCAAAAGACTCCGCCCCCAAACTACTAGAACTCATACAGCAATTCAGTAATGTGGCAGGATACAAAGTCAATGTACAGAAATCAGTGGCTTTCTTATACACTAACAATGAAAATATAGAAAGGGCAATTAGAGAATCAATTTACTATAGCACCAAGAACCATAAGATACCTGGGAATAAACCTAACCAAAGAGGTAAAGAATCTGTACTCGAGGAACTACAGAACACTCATGAAATAAACTGAAGAAGACACAAAAAGATGGAAGACCATGCCATTCTCTTGGATCAGAAGAATAAACATTGTTAAAATGTCTATACTACCTAGTGCAATCTATACTTTTAATGCCATTCCGATCAAAATTCCACTGGTATTTTTCAAAGAGCTAGAGCAAATAATCCTAAAATTTGTATGGAATCAGAAGAGACCCTGAATCGCTAAGGAAATGTTGAAAAACAAAAATAAAACTGGCGGCATCACGTTACCTGATTTCAAGCTTTACTACAAAGCTGTGATCACCAAGACAGCATGGTACTGGCATCAAAACAGACACATAGACCAGTGGAATAGAGCAGAGAGCCCAGATATGGACCCTCATCTCTATGGTCAAATAATCTTCGACAAAGCAGGAAAAAATATACAGTGGAAAAAAGACCGTCTCTTCAATAAATGGTGCTGGGAAAATTGGACAGCTATATGTAGAAGAATGAAACTCGACCATTCTCTTACACCTTACATAAAGATAAACTCGAAATGGATAAAGGACCTCAACATGAGACAGAAATCATCAGAATCCTAGAGGAGAACATAGGCAGTAACCTCTTTGATATCAGCCACAGCAACTTCTTTCAAGATATGTCTCCAAAGGCAAAGGAAACAAAAGCAAAAATTAACTTTTGGGACTTCATCAAGAACAAAAGCTTCTGCACAGCAAAGGAAACAGTCAACAAAAAAAAAGAGGCAACCCACGGAATGGGAGAAGACATTTGCAAATGACAGTACAGACAAAAGGTTGATATCCAGGATCTATAAAGAACTTCTCAAACTCAACACACACAAAACAGATAATCATATCAAAAAATGGGCAGAAGGTAGGAACAGACAGTTCTCCAATGAAGACATACAATTGGCTATCAGACACGTGAAAAAATGTTTATCATCACTAGCCATCAGGGAGATTCAGATTAAAACTACTTTGAGATACCACCTCATACCAGTTAGAATGGCCAAAATTAGCAAGACAGAAAACAACGTGTGTTGGAGAGGATGTGGAGAAAGGAGAACCCTCTTACGCTGTTGGTGGGAATGCAAGTTGGTGCAGCCACTCTGGAGAACAGTGTGGAGATTCCTTAAGAAATTAAAAATAGAGCTTTCCTATGACCCTGCAATTGCACTACTGGGTATTTACCCCAAAGATACAGATATGGTGAAAAGAAGGGCCATCTGTACCCCAATGTTTATAGCAGCAATGGCCACGGTTGCTAAACTGTGGAATGAACCAAGATGCCTTTCAACCGATGAATGAATAAGGAAGATGTGGTCCATATACACTATGGAGTATTATGCCTCCATCAGAAAGGATGAATACCCAACTTTTGTAGCAACATGGATGGGACTGGAAGAGATGATGCTGAGTGAAATAAGTGAAGCAGAGAGAGTCAATTATCATATGGTTTCACTTATTTGCGGAGCATAACAAATAACATGGAGGACATGGGGAGATGGAGAGGAGAAGCGAGTGGAGGGAAATTGGAGGGAGAGATGAACCATGAGAGACTATGGACTCTGAAAAACAACCTGAGGGTTTTAAAGGGGTAGGGGTGGGAGGTTGGGGGAGCCAGGTGGTGGGTATTATGGAGGGCACGCCTTGCATGGAGCACTGGGTGTGGTGTAAAAACTATGAATTCTGTTACGCTGAGAAGAAATTTTAAAAAATTTCTAAAAAAAGAATTAAAAAAAAAGTTCTATGACAAAACCTCTCCTATGCTCTGGAGCTAAAAAGACATAATTTCTGCCTTTAGAAATCTTTTGAGTTGGGGGAAAAAAGACCAATAAACCTATAATTATGGTAAAAATGTTCTATCATCATTACCAACTGCTGCACAATACATTATGAAAATACAGAATATGGTAGATTTAATACTAGATTTTAGTTGTCAATATGTATTTAAAATGCATGAGTCTATGGTAACAAAATATTTATTCATAAGAAACAAATGTGTTTGAAAGAGACTATATGTATTGAAACTCAGATAAAGACATGTTTTGAGTAAACTAAAACTTCAAAAGCAGAAGAAAATTTTACATGGATTAGTTATGTAAAAATAGTTTTGAGAATCACCGGCATTTAAAGAAAGGGAGAGGGATAATGGAAATTAAAACAGAATATGCTGGATGAAGATGTTAGCGAATACAGATTAAACCGGTGAATACGTAGTGAAGATATAGAAACTTGGTGGAGATAAAAGGAGAAAGAAACTATAACCAGAGAAAAAGTCAGAGTATAACAACGGTGAAAATAACATATCATTCATATCAAGAAAATAAAAATTAAGGTAAAATAAGCAAACTAGACAAAACTGACAAAAGGTGGTATACTCAATTTATAAATATACATTAATAAAAATCAGAAATAGCATATAGTTGATAAAAAGAGTAGATATTTATCTGAAAATAAGATTCTTAGAATTTTATAAAATTAAAGAAAATATGCTTTATAAACATAATATCATCTAATTCACAAACAGGCAAAAGACTTGGACAGGTACTTAACAAATGAATCTTTCCAAATCAGAAATGTTTAAAATGAAAGCAAAATCATTATCTCTCAAGGAAAATAAAGGGCTCAGAAAGAGGCTCACATAGTCAATGATATAGTTAATTCACAGTAGACAAAGGTACAAAGTCAATTCAATGGAGAATAAACAGACTTTCAATAAATTATCTAAGAATATCTGGATGCCTGCATGCAAAGAATGGCTCCTGACACATACATGGCAAATTATACAAAAACTAACTTAAAATAGACAAACACATAAATGCAAAACAAAAACTATAAAATTTATAGAAAAGAAAAGATAGGAGAAAACTAACATGATCTTGGATTTCACAATGAAATGTATGTATTTATTTATTTATTTATTTATTTATTTATGTGAGAGTGAAAGAAAGTGACCGAGTGAGGGGAGGAGCAGAGGGAGGGGAAGAGATAATCTCAAGCAGACTTAGCGCTGAGTGTGGAGCCCAACACCGGGCTCAGTCTCACTTTGAAATCATATCCTGAGCCAAAGCCAAGAGTAAGGTGCTTGACTGACTCAGTCACCCAGATGGCCCAGTGAAAGTTTACATATGACACAAAAACACACTTTATAGGAGAAAAAAGGTAAATTGGATTTTATCAAATTAAAACATTTGTTCTGTGAAAGACATGTCTGTGAAAGACATATCAAAATGGAGATAAAATTTTTTTTTAATGGAAATAAAAGCAATGGATTGGAGTTAATATTCATGAAACACATTTATGACAAAGGACTTAACTCAGAATATATATAAAGAACTCTTAAAATTCAAATGTAAGGAAATAATATTCCAATTTTTTAAACAATAGACCAAGAAAATCAAATAAAATGCCTCACCAAAATATATATGATAGTAAATAATCATATGGAAAGATGTTCAATGTCATTAGTTATGGGAAAAATATGATTTTAAATAGCAGTGAAATAACCACGATATCAGTAAATATCTGTTATAACAGCTAACTCCCATACATTGTTGCTGGAAAGAGAAAATGATACAGCCACTTTGGAAAACAATTTGGGGTTACTCATAAAGGTAAATACACATGTGTGACTCAGAAATTATATTCCTAATTATTTATCCAAATTTATAAAAATCTGTATATAAATATTTATAACAACTTTATTCACTATTGAAAAAACCTAAAACACTCTAAATATGTATCAATGGGTGAAGAAATAGACTGTGGTATATTCATACAATAGGATACTATTCAGTAATAAAAATTTACATAACAGAACAAATGAGTTGCAAAAATCCACGTTCAAAAAGCTACACTGTGTATGATTTCATTTATATGGTAATATGGAACAGATGAGACTATAAGGACAGGACAATTACAGGTACAACTTCAGACAGGGATTAATAGAGGGGTAAGGGTGAGGAGGGAGGTAAACTCAATGGGGCAGGCCAAGTTCATTTTTGAGATGATAGAACTAGTCTAAATGGCCAGTACATTTTGAACCACATGATTGTCTGGAAACAGATTATTTCCAGAGTGGACAAATGGCTTTGTGCAAAACCAAATGATCAGAGATATACAAATTATACCACTATTATAGTCCACCACATTCACAATGGAATGACTAAAATTAAATAACCAAGCAAGCAAGTGAATAAATAAATGACAAATTACATATTTGAAGATGTGGAGCACCTGAGATTTAATATACTCTCTGCGAAAGGGTAAACCAGTATAACCACTTGGGAAAATTTTGACAGCATCCCTTAAATTAAATGCATGCATATGTTATGATCCAGAAATTCTACTCACCTAAAAACAATCCTACATATCCACATGTGTATTTTCCATATATCCACATCTATCAATCAAATACATATGCAAATGTATCCGAAGATGTATTACTGTAATTATTCGAAACTAGAAACTCCACAAAAGGTCAGCAACACTTGAAAAGATAACGTGCTTTTGCATATATCCCCATAATGGAGTATTAAACAGCAGTGAATTGAACAAAGTAGCACTTGTACATCACTATCATAATTATAAAGCTCTATAAAGGAAACCAGATACAAAGATCTATTTCACTCCACTTCTATAAAATTCAAAAATAGAAAAATAATCAAGATGTGTATTAGTTTCCTTTTGTTGATATAGAATACTATCTTAAATTTAGTGTTTTGTTTTGTTTTTAAGATGATTTATTCATTTATTTGACAGAGAGCAAGAGAGGGAACACAAGCAGGCAAAGTGGGAGAGGGAAAAGCAGGCTCACCACTGAAATTTAGTGGTTTAAAACAACACAAATCTATTCTGTTACTGTTCTGGAGGTCAGATGTCTGAAATGGGTCTCACTGAGCTAAGAACAATGTGTGGGCATGGCTGCATTCCTTCTGGAGGATCCAGGGGAGAAGCCATTTCCTCTCCATCCAAAGAATGCTTGAAGTCCTAGATTTCACGCTGCCCCCTTCACTGCACATTCATCTTCAAAGTCAATGATTATTTTCACTCCAACTTCTGCTTCTGTTGTTTTAAGGACCCTCTTGATTACTTTGGGTGAAATGAATAATTCAGAATTACTGCCTCATTTTAAGGTCAATTGAGTAGCAGCCTTAATTCATTCTCAACGTTAATTCCTTCTGGCTATATAACATAACATATTCATAGATACCAAGGACTAAGATATAGTCGTCTTTGAGAGTCCGTTATTCTCTCTCACCAGGTGATAAAAAATTAGAATATCGGTTACATGTTCATAGGAAGAATGATCTGTAGCAGGGACTAATGAGGCTTGTGGTATTAGCAAGATCCTATATCTTGATCAGGGTTGTCTTTACAAAGTTATCTTCCCTTTGAGTGGTGACGGGAGCTTTAAGAACTACATTCATATTTTTTTCCCACACTTTTAAGTGATGCATTAAACTTTGACGAAATGGTATATAAACACAAAAAAGGATATATAAAGGGATTCTTAATGTAAAATAATATAAAACATATAGTAAGAGTAAATGGATAATTGTAAGAAAACTTAAATTACCTTTTTTCCCTGAAAGGAAATATTATACAATAATATATAATATGCTTAACATGGCTTTTTAGCCGAACAATTGCTTTGATAGAGACTTTAAAATTTACGAGAAATGTTTTCAATGATAATTTTACTTTTCCAGGAACATTTAATGAGATAAAGGTATTCCAATGTATTTGAATCATATTATAAACATAATACCAAGACCTGACAGAAATATCATATAAGATTCATGTTTATCTATTTGCTTATTGCTAGCTAAACCAGCTGCTTCATGTCAGAAGTGTCTTTTAGTGCTACATCCACTTTCAAAACAGTAAATTTTTAGTTATGGTATCTTTATATACTAGCATTTGTATTTTCTTTAAACTAAGTATCCCTTCTGTATATTTAATATGACAATGTAATTTTAGTTACCTTAAGTTTTTTAAGTATACCTATATTCTATAGCAATATAGCTTTCATTACATAAAACATAGTACTATTTTTTCATACTTATCACTTCTAAGAGAAATACTTTTTAAAATTTATTATCACCTCCTTTTATTTCTCTTTCCTAGAATTCTTCCACTTTCATCATTAAGCTCTGCTGCCTGGACCTCTATAAAAATAGGAATGCACTAGAATTGTATATAGATATAGAATTATGTTATACAGTTTAAATTTGAAAATGTCTATTTATTTTAGTGTCTTTACAAAGCACTCTATAATTTTGTTTCTATTCCAATATGTAAAGTACATATTAGGCAGGTTATTTTAAAATAAAAAAAAATGACAGAAATGGCCAAATGCCTTGATTCAGCAAACATACATACTATAAACATTTCAACTTTTCTTGATGGGAGCTTAATTCAAAACACACTTAACTAATTGGCAAAGTTCCTATCCCGCTGCAGTAACTAATATGTCAGTCTGCAGTTACCAAGACGTTTTTTGGTAACTTTTCCTGAAATTTTCCTCAAAACAGTGATTCGCCCATAATGTCTCTGACTGCTGTATTATCAGAAGTTGCTTTCACCTCTCCTAAATCATAAAGTGATGTGCACAATTCTTATTAACTCTACTGACTAGAAATCTTTAAGAAGTGATTGATGTGACCATTCTGAAATGAAGTGGTTCCCAGCATTCCAACAACAAAGGTGATCACTGAAGATGATGGACCACTAAATTCTGTGGGAGAGACCTTTCTATTAAGGTATGATAAACAACAGCAACTTCTGTGTCCATTTACTTTTCATTTTGCTTTAACTTCTTCATTTTTTAAATTTAACTTTTCTAATTCATCTTAACTCAAAAGTAGCGTATCAAGTATCAGTTTAAAAAAATAACTGTAAAAGTGTTTGCAGACCCTGCACCTTTAAATAGAATGAAAAATAAAGTATGGTTTGATAATTTCATCAAATGTAACTCTGTAATTTCACTACGAAGTTAATAATGGTCTTTCTATACTTACCAGATTTTTCCTGCAGTCATTCAGTTAGTCATGTAGCAAAGGCTACTTGTAGTGATTCTAAAATTCAGAGTTCCTTGTGAGGCTTTGCCAGTATAATATTACCACTACATGCAATCACAACAGAATTAGTGTTAGGACTTTGAAGGTGATTTTAACCTAATTTTCATGAGCTTATAATAAATTGTATAGGTATATAAAGTGAACATATAGGTTTTATGTGTGTGTGTTTGCCATTGTGCAAGAAATCATTCCTTTTCTCGATATGTTCTTTAAAAACAAACTTTAGTATATCCACAGATATGTATTTCCATCTTTGCTATATTTATGTAAGCATAAAAATGAATGACTGAATCCTACTACCCTAGCTATATAGATCTGCCAGCATTTTTAGAACCTGTCCTATTGATAATAACAAGAGTGGCATATTTTATTAGATCTAGAGTTCCGTGCCTTTTAAAAAAATCATTCATTTCACCAATGTTTATGTAAATGAATTGTAAAATATTCAGTGACTGTTACATTTCTGCCCCTTTCTTTTCCAGTTACTGATCAGAAATTTAGAATGAATTATTATTGCTGGCTTACTCAAAATTTGAATAATTTAAATATTATTTGCTTTCTTTCCCATGCCATAATTTGGCATCAAACTATGCTAACTACATGCAGTGTTAGCAAACTAGAGGTAAGGGAATTCAAAACTAATTCATATTTTGGCCGGTGCGCAAAACACTCTGTTAAATAACCCACCTGTGTTAGAATTCTAATGTTCTTTTAGTCCTTTTTGATGGGTGCTATTTTGAATGGTTTCAAATTAAAGGACAACACCACAATGGGAATCACACAAAAATAATAATGGCTAATGTTTATTGAGCTGATATTATGCAGCAGGCAATACACTGACTTTTACCAGGACTGAATCATTTAATCCCCAACTGATAAACGCTACCCATTACACACGTAAGGGAATTAATTTGTAGAGAGAGTAAGCGAACTTCCAAGGTAAGGCAGCTTGTCTATGAAAGGATTTGAGATATCTTACATCCAGTCTCTAACATAATCACGTGTAGCTACATATGTGGATTGTCTCAACACAATACACTTTTAAAAGCAAAGTAGTTCTATTTAATTAGCTTTTGTTGAGGGAAGTTCAGTAAATGTATCTTTAATGTGTTTTTACTGAAGGAATTTGCCAACTACTGTGCCCTAAAACATAGCGTGGACTAATGTTCTGTCCATTCACTGGCCCTCATTCCAGAACATTAGGGTATGTTCCCACTTTTCCAGTTCCATAGACTATTATACCTAAAAGAGGTATTTATCTCCCATTACCTGTTTTCCTTCAATGGTCACTTACTTAAGCTGATAATCACATTTAATTTGCTCAAGTATTTTATTTATTTATTTATTTCAAAATTTTTAATTAGATATATTTAGGGATCAAATTATGCATATGCTCTAAATATATATTATCAATTTAGTCATGGCAACTAGTCCCAGATAATATATTTTACAGGATATGTATGCAGAAACAATAATGAATACATAAATATATCAAATACCATTTAAACATATAATGTGTCATAGAATAAAATAAATCATTTTATATCTATGAAAAAGTGAACTATGCGCTTTTTAAATGCAGTATGATTTTAAGAGTAGCAATAAAATTAGTAATATTAACAAAATGAAGTGCTGTTAAATTTTTAGTAAGATTGTTCTTGAATCCTCACCTCGTAATGCCCCTTAGAAGTACTGTGTTCACTAACTTGTTTTCAAGTTTGTTATTTCCTGGAACTAGAATTGTCCTTTCCTGACAAGAAAACAAATTTCTATCTCAATTCAAAATTCAGTAACATACATAAGCAAAACAATATGGACATTTATATTAAAGGTAATAAAAAGGGCATGCTTGTGTACCATAACTGTTGGTAGTAATATTGATTTGAATTTTTCTAGCCAAAATAATAACACATGCATACATACACACATGGTCATGAATACCAAAACACTATCGCTATTGTAGACTGCACCATTCTCCTGAGAATCCTAACCATCGAGTAAGATAGAAAAAACACATGGTGTTCAGTTATACGGCTGCATAAAATAAATAATAAAATCTACATGTTATATATGTCATCAATGGGTAAAAATTAAAATGGTAAGAAAATCCTACCAGGAGGAGCAAAGAGCAAGGATAAGCAAAACAATTAAACAGAATAATAAGTACAAAACAAAAAACAAACAAACTCTTAAGTGTGTAGACATTTATTATAGGAAAAATGTGCTTAATCTTTTTAGTATCTGTATGGGAAACAAAACTTGACCCCTATATCACTTTATTCTTGAAAACCAATCCCAAGGTAATTCTAGATTTGAATGTTGATGATGAAACTATAAAGCTTCTAGAAGAAAACATGGAAGAATGGTTTCAAGTCTTGATATTTGGATTTTTTTTAACAAATAACACAAAAGCCACTAATTTTAAGGGAAAATATTTATAATGGAACTTCATTAAGTTTATATAAATTTGTTCATCAGAAGATCCCCTTTGTAAGAGGAAAAGAAAGCTACAGTGTAGTAGTGGATACGTGCCAGATAAATACCAAAGAAATACTGAGCCAGGATACTCTAACTTCTGCAAGTTAAGAAAATCATATTGAAGATACAATTTTCAAAGTCTTTTACAAAATTGGATATCCAGCTGTTCCATAAGAATGTATTAGCTGTTTAACCTCAATAATGGTCAAGAAAATACAAGACAAATTGTGATATGATGTCATTTCATCTCCTCTGGATAGGTAAAATTGAAAACGAAACAAAACAAAATAATAATGCTGAGTGTTGAAATACACATGGAGAAGTAAGAATTCTAATGACTCCTGGTGTAAGTAAATTATTTAAAACACTTTGGAAAATTTTTTAAATTGCCTACTTAACTGGAACTTATACATTCTCTTAGATTAAGGTAGATATAGAGATAGTAGTATATAAATAGAGGTGATAGAGATATGCAAATAACAAAAATGACTACATATATGCACCAATAGATGTGTGTGCAAATATATCTATACCACTCGTCATAACAGCCCACTTAGAAAAAAACCTGATGTTCTTCAACAATAGAATAAAGTATTAAAATTATATATGTTATAATGATGCTGCCTAACACAACCATTGCCAGATATAGAACATTCCCATCAGAGCAGTATGTTCATTGTACAGTGCTGCATAGGAAAGAAGCAGAATTAATCTGTGCTACACACAACCACATAGATATATTTCACAAACATGAAGTTGATTGAGAGAAATCAGTCACCAAAGAATGAATACTGTATTGATTCATTTACATAAATTACAGGCAACCTCATCTGTAACACTAAAAATCATGATGTTTATTTTTCTTTTGTAAACTAATGAGAAATTAATGAATGAAAAAAAGCATGAAAGGTAGATTCTGAAACGTGATTAATATTTATTTCTTAATCTGGGAAATAAATACATAGGTATATTCATTTTGTGACAGTTCATAAACTCTTCCCTAATTTGTTCACATTAAACAAGAAATGGCATTTCAAATGATCAGGAAAAAAGAGAAAAGAAACCTGAGAAGATCAAAATGATTAGAAAACAAACCCCAAAATTTGGCTTAATATCCACTTTCTTTTAATGATGTCAATTTTCAACTTGTCAGGAAATGCCTTCTAATTTTCAATCTGTATATAATTATCTGAATGAAAATTAATAGATGTTTAACTCACATATATGAAATACACTCTTTCTTACAAGGGCTATAAACCACTTGCTAAATTAAATCAATTTGATAACATGAATTATTATAGGATAAATAAATGTGTATAAATTTGAAATTTCATACTCATATATGTACTGGGAAATCATATTATTAAATAATTTTACTGAAATTGCACCCCTTGTATTACAAAGGACCCTTTTCCAGTTAAAAATTGAGCTGATGCATTGGACTCTCTGAGTTACCCACATGGTCTCAGTGTTTCACTGACGTGAAAACAAGATCTTTTTGATATAAATGCATAATTAAATGCCACCTAAGCACATATGTATAATTGAGAAAACATCATATTTGTTCATTGTCAAATATCACTAAGAGTTCCATTACCAGTTTCTTGAACTCCTTTCTCGTACAATAGATTAAAACCATGAAAAACAAACATGAATTTCTTAGTGAGAGTGCCATGAATTTTAGAGAGCTGTCGGTCCATCTTTTTTCCGACCCACTTGTTTTTAAAGTCAGGGAAACTTTCTTCAAGTGACATTGAACACAGAAACCCAATATATTAAAAAAACATTTCAAAGCTTAAAAAGTGGTGTTCTTTATGAAAAAGCAGAAGACAGAGGCTACAGCATATTTCTCTGTTCCTTTAATTTCCCAATACCCCTTGGCTGAGGCCCTAGAACAACTTCAAGTAACCATTACACATAGTCAGAAAACTGAGAATCAAATAACAGATTTAGTTGATGCTTTGGGTTATTGAAACAAAATCCATGAGATAATACAGGTGAAGCATTTTATTCAGTTTCACACATTTGCACGGTGATAAAATAAAGAGAATTTTCCTCGCCTTTAGAAAAATGTTTATTTGCAATCCCCAGTGATATTCTTTCCACTTGGTATTATGCCTCAGTAGTCCAGAATTACATTTACAGTAAAAACAAGTCTGTTGACTTGTTGAGGTAAACTTTTCTTCACATTCTTTTTCTTTTTCTTCCTGCTCAATTTCTTTCATGACCAGAGTCCTGAGTTTGAGAAGAGATGTAGTAGTGTCTTCAGGAGTTTCTTACTAGTTCTTCTGGCATTTTAGTAAAACTTATGCTATCATAGAAATAATCCATAAAGAAATTTCTTCCGGAACTTATATAACGTTCTTAAAGAAAGGAGTAGTTTATTTTCGTCACCTTTAGTAGTTTTTCTTATTAATTAATTTCGATTTTTTTTTCTTATTTGAAAGGAAAACATTTTGATTATCTAATCTAATCTATCTTTTAGATGCCCTAGTTAGGGGTATAGGATACAAAATGGGATTATAACAATTCCATAGGCATATCTGGTAGATATGTGAACTGATGAAATTAATTGATGAATTAAGCCTATTATAAAATGCCTCCCCTGAGAATCTAACAACATGGAAATGTATCTATCTGCTCCATTAAGGATAATAAATGTAAGGGCAATATGAAAAATTGGGTCAGAAGAAGAGGAAATGGACAGGGAAGGATTATAAGAGATATCTAGGAATTGGGTTAAAATCCTTAGAATATATGGACGTGGCATCTATAGCTATTTAATTAAGCAAGATCTTATAAACATAGATTGTATGAAATGAAATAATAAGAGAGCTCTTCCTGGCATTTTACTTTGAAAACATTAGCATCATGATCCATCTACAATGACGACAATTTGCTAAATTGCCTGACACTAGCATAACTCAAAGGTATGTTGCTATAGCTTGTTATTGATGAATCAGTTAGGACTTGTCAAAATATATGGGGAAAAAAAAGGTAAACCATCTCGAAAGAAAAAGATTAGATTGTTTCATCATTCTTATGTGTCACACACCTACATAATACAGAGGGACAAGGAATCAGCTCTATTTCTGGCTATAAATTATAGATTGATGATTTGATCCATTTTGTTTCTGACAACTATTTGATAGTTTATTCTATTATAGGTTTTGAACATATTTTGAGAAAATTGTGATGGTACTCTCTTCTTCTTGTTACTGTGTCTGCACACATAAGATTTACATTGAATCATGAGATGTGGTTATTAGGTACAATGGCTATTTGGGGTCTTGAAGGAGACAAGATTGTGGAGCTTATGGAGAGGAAATGGAGGCAAGGTTGTGAATGACACTCTCAGAAGAGTTTCAGAATCTGAATCTCTTTGTATCACACATGAAAAATCACCAGAATATTCCCACTGGAAAGGGGACTCTTAAAAGTTTACAGAATAACATATTTTATCAATAACCAGTCATAACTCACACTCTGGGGGCTCATGACCACACACACACACAAATGCCTATGAATACATAGAATGGGTATCACTTCCCAAGACTGAATAGTTTTTGTCATCAAAGTTTCTAGTTTTCCAGCAAAAAACTCAAACTGTATCTAATAACATAGTGCTGTTTTCAAAGATAGCAGCCAGTTACATACAATGTTACAGGTTGCCCATATTGGAATTTTGTGATGAGAAGAGTGAATGAACAATGGAATAGATATTAATATTGGATTTGGGTATGCTTGTTCCTTGGGCCTTTGGGAGTGTCAGGAAATACTTGTTTACATGCCAATTTAGTTTGTTGGAGGATTCTTTCTCTCTCTCCATCTCCCTCTATTCCTCTCCTTTCCCATTTTCTCTCTCTTTCTCAAATAAATAATCTTGAAAAAATAATAAATAAAAAATAAAATAAGGACCTTAAAATGGGAGATTATCCTGGGTTATCGGAGTGTGCCTGATGTAATCAGAAAGGAAGAAAGATCAGAGTTTAAAGCAGGAAAAGTGAGAACAGAAGCAAATATTGAAGAGATTGGAAAAAGAGGTCTCCAGTTAAAGAATGCTGATGAACTCTAGAAGCTGAAAAGCCAACAAAACGGATTCTCCCTGAAAATATTCTGGAGGGGACAAGCCCTCTAGATACCTTGCTTTTAGCCCAATAAGATCTATGCACTTCTGATCTCCAGAACTGTGAGATAACAGAAGTACCTTTTACAGCAGCAATAGGAAATGAATACACAAAGTTTGTTCATGGTGTTTCCAGGATCATAACTGGTTACTGTTCTCCCAGCAACCGTGGCTATGAGCTTCACTTTCATACAGGAAATGATTGTCAGCAATGATACCCACCCAAAGTTGTTTTTTTTTTTCCCCCTAATCTTATTGGAGTCCTGAGCTTTAGTTTCTATCATCTAATAGAAAAATCATAATGCATCAAGTATGGTAAAATTCCTGTAGTATAAAGCAAATTGAAAAGATAGGAAAAACAGCTAACCTAGGTAGCTCAGTCGGTTAAGTGTCTGCCTTCAGGTCAGGTTATGATCCCAGGGTTCTGGGATCAAGCCCTGCATTGGGCTTCCTACTACACAGGGAGCTTCCTTCTCCCTCTTCCTGCCTGCAGCTCCCCCTGCTTGACTTCTCTCTGTGAAATAAATAAATAAAATCTTAAAAAAAAAAAAAAAAGATAGGAAAAACAAAATAAAACCCCAGGCTTACATTCTTTCCTCAACTTGTAACTTTACTGAATTATATATTGGGATTGAAAAATGCCAAACATTCAGGCAACATCCTACCCTGGTGACAGTTAACTGAACCCATCTCTTCCTAAATAGGGAAGGCGTTGTCATCGCGTGTTAGTGCGAGAGTGTCTAAGAAGCAGATGCCAAAGAAGGCTTTTTAAAACTTGTAAGAGTTTCATTAGAAAAAGCATCTAGGAGAGCAAATGGAGTGGTAGCAAGGAGAGGCTGGGTCAGTCCTCAGATCATAATATTTGAAGTCTGACCCTGTGAAGTAAAGAAAGAAGGAAGTTTGGGTAAAAATGTCAGTACTGCCTAAATAAACAAGGCTGCTGAGGATTTCTTGAACAAAAGGTCTGTGAGTTCCAACAATGAACTCATCTTTGTCCCCTGTTTCTTGCTGTACTCACCTAGGCTTCCACACAAACACAGTGCCATATTTCCAAGTACAGTATTCCAGGCCTTCGGTCACTTGTGGTCACTGTATTTGGATGTCTGTGAGGTGCATAACCTCATGAATACCACGAGTGGCAATACGGGGAAACAAACCAGTTCTCCTGAGCCAATCATCCAGTGGCTCACCTGAAGCACTATAAATATTTAGCATGCCTGCCAATAATCAATTTAACCCACTTTTTTCCATGGGAAGCACATTAGAAAAATGAAAAGTTTTAATGAAGTCTTGAACTTGAAGCCAAAAGTCCTAAATTTTAGAACAAATCTATCGATCTTGAACTACAGGATACATTATGCAATTTTTTTAATTCTCAGTTAATTTATAAATTATTTTCTAATAGACATTTCTTTATTTTTTTGAATATTTATTTTATTTATTTGAAAAAGAGAGAGAGAGAGAGAAAAAGAGAGTGAGCACACAAGCAGGGGCAGAGGCAGAGGGTGAGGGAGAAGAAGACTCCCCACTGACCAGAGAGCCCGATGGAGGGCTCCATTCCAAGACCCTGAGATTATGACCTGGGGTGAAAGCAGATGCTTAACCAATTAAGCCACCCAGGTACCCCAGCATTTCTTTATTTAAAAAGTTAATCAACACATTTCTGCTGATAAGATAGATATACACAGAGAAACACATATTTCTATTTCTATTTCTATTCCAATATTCAGTGACATTTTCAGGAAAGCTTAGTGTTCCAGTCCTCTATATATGTACATATTTATGTTTGTATATATCTACCTATCATCTCTCTATCTATTATCTATCATCTATCATTTTAGGTGAATTATCCTTCAACAGAGGCACCATTATAGTATTTTTTTTCTGTATATTGCAGAAAGAGGGAAATTCAATCTTTTAAATAACTATAGAAAACAGACACCTAACTGTAGAAAAGAAACTGAGGGTTGCTAGAGGAGAGGTAGGTAGGGAAATGGGTTAAATGGGTGATGGATATTAAGGAGGACATGTGTTATGATGAGCACCTGGTGTTATATGGAAGTGTTGAATCACTATATTGTACACTTGACACTAATATTACACAGTATGTTAACTAGCTAGAATTTAAATAGAAAATTGAAAAAGGTAAATAAATAAATAATTCCTGTATACCTTACTGCTAAAGTTCAATGATAGAAGCACCACTTACATTATATCTGATTTTTTTTAAAGTATATGGAACTATTCAATGGATGATTGTTTCTCAGTTCGTAAGGGAAACTAAAGAAGAAATAATACCACCATTCTTTTTTACAATTTGGCAAATGATCAAATAAAGGCAGTTCATTTTATCATAAAGGTGATTTAGGACAGACAATCTTTACATATGGATGCTATAACTTAGCACTAACAATGCTGGTAAATTTTAGATAATGTGTTCAAAATATTTTCCATAAGACATATTCATTTTGCCTCTTATTCTTCCACCTGTTCAAACAAGATTAGCACCTGCTAGCAAAAATAAAATAAACAGATCAGAAAGAATCAGACTTCATTGAATTTATTAAAGACAGAGTTGTTTCAGCTGAGTATGTCATCATCTGTTCCAAAATCTACATTTATGGAGTATAAATGTATTTCTTTAAAGAGGTGAGAGAATTTCCTGCTTTATATAATTTGGATTTGAAATATTACAGTATAAATAAATAACCAGGTAATTTCACATGTAAGATAGCAGTTTATTAAATACTGCAGTTAAATATTAAATTTAATTGCTTGCTTGTCTAAAATTCTGAATATATAAAATAAACATCCCATTTGGGATATAATCCATTAACATATAATGGACAGTATTTATGTTTTTTCCTGCTAGTTTTTCTTCACCCAATTATTTCAGCATAGTCACATATAAGTTAGAGTCTATCCATGTGAAAAATTACAATTGGTAAATTCGTGTTCATCACTGATTAAATACTTCAACAAATTGTTGTGTTTATACTCTGTGTGAGAATTGTTCTAGACTCTGGGGATAAAGCAATGAATAGAAGATAAATTTCTTACTACCAAAAGCTTGTAAAATGCATACTAGGTTAAAAATATGCTACAAAATATGGAGTGAGCATATCTGAAAGGAAATCTAGGAAGAAAAACTCATTCAAGTGAGCAAGTGGTAGCCTCTCTGGTTTCTTGCATAGTGAATGTTGAAAGGAAGAGGATGACAGAGACAGAGACAATGAAAAAGGAAATATATGCCCAAGATAGAAGCTATGCTCATCTTACAACCTAATGTTGGAAGTGACATTGTGTCACTTTTGCCATACTTTCCTTAGATTATAGTCAGGAAGACCACACTTGAGAGGAGGGAAATCCATTATGGATAAATCTTTAAAACTACCACCATTCCATCACTCTAAAACATTTGATTGGATTACAGTAAGTGAGTCACTACAGGAAATTTGTTTTACCTTCTTTTATTTTTTTGTTTTATCGAGATATAATTGATATATGACATTGTGTAAGTTTAAGGTGTTTATTTGCTACATTTATATATTGCAATATGATTATCACTATAGAGTTAGTGAATGTTTTGTTACTTCACGTAACATCTCTTTTTCTGTGATTAAGAATACTTAAGATCTAGTTTGGTTATTTAACACCTTATTCTTGTCGTCTACCAGATAGATCATTATGTGTTGGTTGCTTCCTTCTGCCCAAGTCCACAACATCATTTGGCAACCCTCTCATCCCTTAAATTTTTATTGTGTATCTCTTTTATTTCCTTTTTATGTGATAGAAAGAAACAGCTCCCTATTACTATTTTTTGCTATTGTACTATCAAATGCACTAAAAATGAACTAAGAATGGTATTGTCTTCTGGTAAATAATGGTATTACACTAAGAATGGAATTGCACTATTGGTCTTTTATGTCATATAATTATATATGTAAGTATTTATTAATGGAAGAATGGTAAAGAAAGGAACTAAAAATGATATTACAGTATTCTTTGTGTGTGTGTGTGTGTGTTTTTTTAACTCTGACAACATCTATGTGAATTGTCCTTTAGCAAAATTCTCTTCACATAACCTAGAGTACAGCATCTGCTTTCTACAGAGTTTCTAACTGATGTAGTAATTAAGAAGACATCAGATATAAGACTCAGTTGAACCAGGATTCTAATCTAAGCTTAATACTACTTAATAGTTGTGTGACATGGGAAAGCTAATTAATTTCCCAATGCCTCAATTCTCAATTTCATCATCTGTCATATGAATTAAGAGCTTACTAAATGTCAGGTGCTGAAAGAGTTACACATCAATTCATGTAACACTCAGGGGATTGTAGCCTCGTGATGTTGATTGATTATTGCCCATATTTGATAGTTATCAGTTCCTAATGAACTCATCTGAGTTCACACAGCTAGGATGATGTAGGGCAGCACTTGAATTGAAATCTGGTTCAAGAGCACATTTATTTGTCCATTGCCCTGTGTCATAGTGCCTCTTTCAAAGGCTTGACATGAGAAGTAATTATGTTCACAAAAGTAAAATGCTTAGATTTGCATGGGCCAGTCCTGAATAAATGTAAATTCTCCTGATCATTATTTATAACTTTTTTTTCCTATGAAATAGTTGAGAGATAAGTCAAAACTAATAAATTTATTTTAATAAGAAGTTTTCTCCTGACTAGAAGTAAAATTTACTATTTTGATTTAAAAATTACTTCTACCCGATCATCAGTAAAAATTTCCTCCATAAATTTGAACTGTGTTCAGCATCAAACCTTAAGATGATTCACAAGAAGGCATAAGGGAATGACATACAGTACATAGCCATTTTTTATAATGTCAGAGCACTATAGTCAGAGTAACACTATTTTTATAAAAAAGTAAATTTCTGAAAACCAGACCCTATGCTCTAAAATACCTAATAATTTGATTTTAATCTTGCTTAAACACTAGTTGAGGCATGATTTAAAAATAAGCTGGGTGAAACATGAAAGTTCCTTTTTAAAAATTTTTGTTTCATATAGAAATGCAAACACATAAGTGTATATGATTTTACACATACACTTTTCAAGTAACACTATATAAAATAATTAAAAATTAAGTAAACTTTCCTGAAATGTAAAATTTTTATTAGTGTAGTCTTTGTCTTAGTGGAATTTAGAAAGAAGTGCTGATTTTCTGTTTGTAAGGATCATTAGGAATCTAGACCAACTCTCTTAATAAAGGCAAAAAAAAAAAAAAAAAGGCTCTTGGGAAGGTTCTCTGGACTTCCATTTTCGGTGACCAAAGAGGCACCAAGGTTCCCCTCAGCGTAACTAAGGTTTGGTCAAGCTTCTTCTGACTCTGGGTCCCTGACCACACTCTCCTTAGAGCAGTTACTTAGAAAACTCCTCACCCTTTTTTCTGCTTCTTTGTGATGTAAATTTCTTTAAAAGCATCTTGCCACTTTTACAACCCAGTAATGTCTTTCTCAAGGACCAGTGAACCACCACTTTGTTGTCCTCTTTAAAGTAAATACAGTCTCTGTTTCTTCATCTCCGTAGGGAGTCGAAGCCTAAATTCTGTGGATTCTGTGGGGCAGGAATGGGCATACTGCTCCAAATTGTCAAATGGACACATAGAGTTTATTTTCCTTTAAGCAAGACCAATTAGAAAATGCAACGGCCTACAATCTCCACTCCCATCCTTCCCAGCTCTTAAAAACTCTAGCCTTCATGGTGAGGGCTGTGAAATGTGTAAGCCTGGTGATTCACAGAACTGTACCCCGGGGGCAAATAATACAATATATGTCAATAAGAAAAAAAAAAACAAAAACAAAAAGCTAAACTCCAGGCTTTTGTCTCTGCAGAGCACAGTATTCAAGACTCGGTCTGTATTTGCTCTCCTCTTGCTGCCAGTAAAATCAATTTTTGTCTGCTCATCTACGTGGTGTGATATTTTTCTTCAATAGGCTCAGGCTTTGGGAGTGTATGGGAAAGATGGTCTCTTGGAGGGAGTGACTTCTCTAAAATACTTCGAAGTTAAGATTTTTATCTTTCTCCTGAGTAGGTTCTATGTGCTCACATTCTGGCTGAGTCAAATTCCACGTTGAAATCTTTTTCACTGACATCCGAGCACTCAGATTAGAACCTCTGCAGAAGAGTTGTGACTGACCTGGGTTCTCGAAGAAATAGGACGACAGCCTCAGCTCCAGTGGTGTGTTCAGCTGCACTGCAGCTGGATTAGTAAACTATTTTTGTTTTCGATGCAAATAATTAGAAGCAGATCTGCTCTCACCGAGGAGTATTCCTTTGTACGTTATTCTCCTTAGTGTCACTTTTTACAGCGTTCGCTACCCTCTTCGACCATGATTTGGAAGTAGGTGATCCTCTTTTTGATCTCAGCAGGTTAGTAGTAGCCTCATGCCACGTCGTAAAGCCTGCGTTGTTCACCGCACTTCATCTCGGCACAGACATCCTCTCACATCATCTCAAAAAGAAGAGTAAATGCAGTACAAAGGATATTCTGTGTGTGAGAGGGAGAGGTCACATTCACATAACTTATTTATTTCTTTTTTTAAGATTTTATTTATTTATTTGACAAACAGAGATCACAAGTAGGCAGAGAGGCAGGCAGAGAGAGCGGGGAAGCAGGCTCCCTGCAGAGCAGAGAGCCGGATGTGGGGCTGGATCCCAGGACCCTGAGACCATGACCTGAGCTAGACGCAGAGGCTTTAACCCACTGAGCCACCCAGGCACCCCTCACATAACTTTTATTACAGTTTATTGTTATAATTACCTTATTTTATTATTGTTGTTGTTATTGTCTTACTGTGCCTAATTTATAAATTAAACTTAATTATCGATACATAAAAATAGAGGGGAAAAAAGGGAAAAACATACAATAGGTAAAAAGCATTAAGAGATACCTATTAATAGGGGTGGTACTATCTGTGATTTTAGGCATCCAATAAGGGTCTTAATGTGTCCCCTGAAGATAAGGGGAACTACTATATTTAAACATGTGGACATAATTACATGAATTAGTATAATTGCTAAGATTATGAAATTATAAGTAAAAGAGTCCTAGAATGTCAAAATGAGAGAGGCACTTTAAGTGTTGTTTTTTTAAACAATCTCTGATAATTGAGGAAATAATTTAATTTGTGTGATTTCTCTTTGTTGGGAGTATGCCTACATATGTATTTTCAGTCCCTAGAAAAGTTAACTTTGGTGCTCCAGGCCTTATAGCTGGTGAGCAAACAAATACATGCTAAATTGCTTCTTTCTCTGTAATTTTCATCCACTGGTCCTCATTTAACCCTTCAAACTATGCAAATGAATTCTTCTTTCGAACAATGTTTTAAAAAGTATTTGAATATGTAATCTCCTTTTCTTATGCTGCCTACCTAATTAATACTTCTATTTTCCCCATTCTTTCTCAAAAAAAAAGTTTTTCTTCAAAGATAATATTCGTACAATTCTTTATATGTCCTTTATAATATTATTATTTAAATTAACTTACTAAGACTGTCCTAAATAGAATGTCCTAAAATTTCCTATTATCATTTTTAAAAAGCAATAGTCAAAACTAAGTGCCACACTCAGATACTGCATAAATAGAAATATCTGAACAGAAATAACATATATTCAGTTGAGTTCTGTTTTCAGGCTGAGCTTGAATGATTAGCTTTCTTGAAAGCCACATCATGGGCTAACTCACATTGAATTTATTGTGCTGTGAATCACTTAAACATTTTTGTCACGTGCTGATGTTAACTCAGTACTTACATCATTTGCAATTTGGATCTAAGTATGGTATCTTCTTTTTTTTTTTTTTAAGATTTTATTTATTTATTTGAGAGAGAGGCAGTGAGAGAGCATGAGCGAGGAGAAGGTCAGAGGGAGAAGCAGACTCCCCGTGGAGCTGGGAGCCTGATGCGGGACTCGATCCCGGGTCTCCAGGATCATGACCTGAGCCGAAGGCAGTCGTCCAACCAACTGAGCCACACAGGCGTCCTAAGTATGGTATCTTCTATACGTCTATCTCTACCACTTTTCATTTGTTCAATTCAGCCCATCATTACAGGTTATAAAGATCATTTCTGGATTGTAATTGTTCTGCAGTGCATTCACTAACCCTTCAAGCTTCCAGTGACCCACGAATTTAATGAACATATGAGCTTCCTGTCTGTATGGTCATCCAAGTTAGTGGTTAAAATGTTGAGCAGGACACCACTGGAGACACAGTTCTGAGGCCTCTATACAAAATCATATTAGTCTTATAATCTTTTTTGGCATTTTTATTTTTTAATTGCTCATTAATGTACCTAACTAATGGTCCTTGCATTTAGAATATATCATAAAATGTGTGCCATGGCATACTGGCAATAAACAGGGAGAGCATTTTATTAAAAAGATTAAAGAAAATGATTACCTGTTACTTATTTCTTCCATGGTATACACAGAGGATCTAAAAGCAAAGTAGAGGGATACCTGGGTGGCTCACTCAATTAAGTGTCTGACTCTTGGTTTCTATTCAGGTCATGACCTAATCGGTTGTGAGATCAAGGCCCATGTCAGGATCCACACTCAGCTGGGAGTCCACTTGAAGATTCTCTCCCTCTGTCCCTTCCCCACACTCTCTCTCAATTAAGTAAATAAATCTTTTAAAAAATAAAATAAAAGTAAAGCAAATAAATTGAAAAAATATATAAACACTAAAGATCTAATAATGTGCATGTCTATGGTTCACTCTAACCTGGGCTCCATGACTAAACAAATTTTTCACAAGGTTCACAAAGTTGTTTTTGACCCTTCCTAAAAAGTTTGTCTTCCTTAAAGTTTTAAAATAAATATAGCCTCCCAATTTCATTATATCTAAGATGGAAAAATTCCAATATTTATCAAAAGCACCAGACAAGCAAGAGTGGTAGGGTAAAGTGAAGAGCAAAGTACAAATGCATATTAGGAAATAACCTTAATTCATTATATAGTTCACTTTAGATATAGTTGAAGTGGATATTGTGTTCTTTCTTCCCCACTGTAATGCCTTCAGGACTTGAACAAGTTTGTATCACTTATTCTGTGACTTTGGACTATACTTGAGTTTTGTATGCTGGGGTTTTCTCATCCTTAAAAATGGGGTATCATTATGTGGGAATATATATTACGCATATATAATTTTAATATGTATATTAATTTTTAAAAGATTTTATTTATTTATTTGACAGAGAGATCACAAGTAGGCAGAGAGACAGGCAGAGAGAGAGGGGGAAGTAGGCTCCCCACTGAGCAGAGAGCCTGATGCGGGGCTCAATCCCAGGACCCTGAGATCATGACCTAAGCTGAAGGCAGAGGCTTAAATCCACTGAGACACCCTGGTGCCCAATGTATATTGATTTTTATAAACATCTTATTTATAAAGAGTTGTGAGCATAAAATGATAGTATGTAACACAGTGACAGACACATAGTCAGCATTTTCCAAAGTGTTTATGTTCTCAGGGGTGTGTGTTTTTGTTATTATTTTGTCGCGTTAAGGCTGTTTCATGTTGCCCTTCTTTCTTTCCTGTTCCAAGAGGAGTGTTGCTGCTCATTTTTAACTATCAAATATTTAGAAAGCAAAGACAGGCCTAGGAGGATACCAGGGTTGAGTAGGCATGGGACAGTCCTTCCACTTTTTATAGATTAAAGAATATAAATCTTGAAAACGACGGAATAATCTTGTTTAATTCTCAGAGCTCAGAGAACAGGTAAAGACCAAGATCTAAATGGTGATTTCCTTTGCAGGTGTATATGCTGCTTTGAAATTGAGTAGGAGACATATGGGGGCCATGCATTTGTCCCAGATACTTCAGGGTAAGTGCATTACAGAGCAGCCATCCCAGACCCAGATCTTTACAAGAGAAGATGCTGTAGTACTGAATCATCTGCTTTCTTTAATCCTATGCTAAAAGGACTCGATGTTTCAGTACACAAAGAGCCATAAAAAAGAGAAAAGATTAAGACTGCATAAATCTTTTAAAAAAACTTTTTAAAAAAATATTTACCTTTGTCTTCTGAAAAGTGATATTATCCAAAGGATCTATACATATATACCATTCTATGATATGTTGTAATCCCAAATCTATAGAAGCTTACCTAGTTCCAATTTTGTTAATTCTGTTTTTTTTACATATTTACTCTCTGGTGCTCTTCAGCGATGACATTTGAGGCTTAAATAAAATATGGAAACCCCTTTTAAAAATTCAGAGTTTGAATAAAGGAAAAATAAAATTAAAAAATTATAAAACTGGTGGTCTAAATATAAATGTGTCTGTATTCTTTATATGTTGCAGCTTAGGTATTCACTCAGTGTCTATCCCTAGCTAATTTATCTATTTTTCCAGTTTCAAATGAACAACAATACAAAGCAAATTACTTTCCTCTTGTCTGAGTAGTTTCTTATGTGCCTATTGTTTTTATTTTTCTATTTTGAATGCCAAGAGAATAAAAAATATTGTTATTTAAGCAGCACCTTTCAATATATCACTGGCAAAAATAGCTCTTAAATAACAGTGAATGATTTAAGTTTACTGTGTATTACCTTGCCCTCTGGGGTCACAATAAAGAATCCTCAAACGTTAAACTAAAATAATCGAAATGAAACATATGACCATCTGCATAGTTAGGAAAGTTATTCCTTTAGATAAGATGTGCTACATATTTTGCAATATTCACATCACTTACTGGGATTAAATGTGGAAATAATGGAAATTGTGTGTAGAGTGTGTTTTGAATTATGGAATGTCAATTTAAAATGGTAAAAATGAAAACTTTATTCATTTATTTATTCATGTAGTCAACAAAATATATTTGGCTCTTACCACACAGTTAATTTTCTCCAAATATTTTTCTTAATCTACTGTTTTAAAGAAGGGAGGTGCCTCATTTACACTCTCTTTCCAGAACACAAAGTAGGGCAGGGTACATAGAAGATGCTCAGTAAATATTAAGAGAACTAATTAAATGAGTACACAACAAGAATTTTTAAATACCTGACTTTTGAATACTACTGAGTTGTTTGAAACATTATAGGCAGAGGAGATCTTATATTTAGAAATGTAAATTTAAAAGGACTGTGCAAATGTAAGATCATTATTGTCATGAATATGTGTTCACTATTTCTTAAAATATGTAGGTGGATGCCTTATGTTTTTAAGAAGGTCAAGAACAAATCTTTGCAATATTTTTGTCCTTTCTCTCATGGAACCAGAACAGCTGGATTCTAAGACTTTCCTGCTTGCACCCTAAGACAAACTTAGTTTTCATTCATTTCACATAATTTGCCCTCTTCCACCTCTGTTCCTTTACTCAAATTGTCCTTGACATTTGGAGCAAACTAATCCCTGCATCTTTTTCATTCCACAGTCCTGTCTTCTGTAAGTACTCAGTTGGATCTTCACTTATTCAAAGAGCAGTCTCTCATTAACCCAGGCTCATGAGCCTTCTATTCACTCATCAGAAAGATCAATCAGTTCTAATTTACATGTATAAGAATCTCTGGCCAGTAGTGCTTTGGGGAACCACAGTTTTGTCTATTAGAGTTTCAAGAAAACTGAATTATATCTATATCCTCCAAATGTCAGGTCTGCAGTTTTCATTTGTTTCGTTCATTTTGGTCCTCTTGAAGGATAAGAAAAAATTAGTTATCTTTCTCCTGCCTTAGCTATCATGTGAGTAGGCTGGGGGATGATACTACAGGGAAAGATGGTCTAAAGTCTGTTGGTTTTTTAAACATCTGGTGTATGTTTGTGTCTAGGCCCAGGATTCATATCCTTAAAATGATAACGGTTCCTTTAAATTTAATGTATGTCTGTCATAATTGGTGATATTATAAGGGAAAGTATAAGTGCAAAAAGGATGCTATATCAGGCCAGTAATACCAAGACCACCTCATTCAATGCATAACAAAACACAAAGGGAGAGTTTATCTTAAGAATCTTCATATTGAAGCTCTGAGGAGGTCATCAAGGCTATTTCTGAAGTAAGAACATTCTAAGAATTTTATTTACTTTTGAAGATAAATGCACTTATTTCTGTTTGCATGCTTACTTGTTCCCATATGCACTATCATATGTGATATTTTGGGTTACTTTTCTGCCTCAATGACATAATACTGAAAATTACACATAGATTATAGAAGAAATGGGAAATTAAGCAACTCAGGTTTCATCATGAAAGCTTTATACATATATATGTTTATAAAATCTGGATTTCTATCATCCATCAGAAATATTAAAGTGACAAAAATACCATTGGTGACAATTCACATTTTTTACTTAGTATGCAAAGCAACTGCAGAAAACGGCTCTACTAGCTTTCAATTTGCTGCAAAATTACTTCAATCAAAAGGAAGAGTGCCTTGATTTTAATTGACTTTATATTAAATCAAAAGTGCTATGTGATCCATAGTTCAGGTTTCTAAAAATGAAATTTGTTCAGATACACTAGTCAAGGCCATCTGATATTTTTATTTCTAACTGCAATGATAAAATTGGTACTGATGTACTCTTTGCAGCTATTTCAGAGTGGTAGCTCTGTTAAATTAAAAAAAAAAAAATATATATATATATAAAATAAACTGGGAAAAAAGGATGAAACAAACCAAATCCTCTGGTTCTCTTCATTATCTCATTAATTCAATTTCCACTGAGCTTTCATTCACTAATTTTTGAAGTAAGTCTTGAATTGAGATTAATATGAAACTACTTTTTTACACTTGCCTTTCCATCTAGGCTTTAGGTTCATTTTTAAAGATGGAAATAATGAAACTGTATGCTTTGCCCGGAAAGAACAATCCTTCTGGGTATAAGCATGCCAGATGGGAGTGCATAATAGCTTCCATAAGCTAAGTCGCAAATGTGTATTGCCAGATCTTACATTATAGAATTCGTGTATATTCCTTGAAGAGTCGATTTTCCTTATGTAAAATAGTGAAACATGCGTACATGGAACTCTTATTGTCAGTCCTCTGTGATGCTTTTGGAATCAAGGGCTTTCTATAATATTGAAGAAACATAGCTGACCTCATATGAGTTTTTTGTGAATCTTTTCAAGGGAAAAAGTGCAAATCAGTAGTTGGATGCTATGTAATAATCTAATAATCTAGCTCCATTTAAACTGTACTGGATGGATATGAGCATTTACACAAAGACAATGGGAGAAGAGAAGGAAAGTAAAACCAAATAAATGCTTTTATGCAGCTTTATACACTTTATTCTGGAAAAAGTTTTAAAAGAACAAACATTTTTAAGAAACACAAAAATAGGTTAGTTTATTAAATCTTAGCAATATACTTTTTACAATTGTTTTACAGATAAAATAGTAATTTTCTAATAAAATCAGATTTTTTGTAACCCATATGTGCTAGTACATGATAAAAAAAGATTTGGTTGACTCTTGAAATACATGGGTTTGAACTACACTGGTCCACTTATATGGGAATTTTTTTGATAAATACAGTATGGTTCTGTAAATGTGTTTTCTCTCTTCTGATTTTCCTAATAACATTTGCTTTTCTTGATAACCTTTGCTTTGTACAAAGAAAAATGACCTTATTGCAAAAGATTGTGATAACTTTATCACAACAACAAAGTGTATGATACATATAAGTTATAAATGTTTGTGTTAATTGACTGTTTATTTTATCTGTATGACTTCTGTCCAACAGTAGGCTACTAGTAGTTTTCAGGGTGTCAAAGTTATACATAGATTTTCGACTTCAGGGGTAGAAAGTGTTGGCAATCCCCACATTATTCAAAGGCCAATCTCACTTATGCACAAGTGTATGAACTTCCCTTATAAATATAAGTCATATGAATTCTGAAATGTGTGTAAAATAACAATCGATGACTGTTTTATCCTTAAGATTCTAAATATAAAAATTGTACATTTTATTTACTACATTGTAAGATTAAAGAAGAAAAATTTTAAAACAATAACTTGTGAACTAATGTAAAAATAATCAAACTTAAAATTTAAGAATAATTTTTTTGCAAACCAAGCTTTTAAATAATATTTTTTAATCCACATAAAAATTCTCTACTAAAAGCCCACACACTGCTTAATGATAGTGTATGTAAAAAGTTTAAAATTAACAAGACAAAATATTACTAATTGCTGAGGAAATATTTGTCTACATAAAAAAATCTTTGATAATTTATTTATCATTGGGATTAATATGGAAGCTCAACAATATGGCCAAATAAAAAATAAGTACATGTGATTTGTGATAGTTTATTGTCAATGGTTTGAAAATCGCACTGAAGCTCTATCTTGAGATAATTGGTGGAAATGCTCTCAAAAATTCTTGAAAATTTCTGCAGACATCTAATGAGGTTAGGAGAACCACAACTTTGAACTGGTATAGTATCTGATAGATTAATTATAAAAAGACTAGAGAAAGAATAGGTTATTACATAAATGGTGATTTAATGAAGTGCTGTCCATATTTAAAATGATTGGTTCTTTCAGGTCATAAACAAAAAGTCCAAGTAAAATACATTCTGAAAAATAAAGGTTATGTTTAGTCAAAAAAAGCAATAATATATCCAAAAATTTTAGAGAAGGGTATCAAAAAGAAGGAAAGAAGGAATTATGGGTTGCAAGACATAAATTTAGAGGTAACTCTCCCATATATCTGCTTCTACTCTTAAAGTCAATAAATTAAAAGCAACTTGAAATATAAAAAATGGGTGGGGGCACCTGGGTGGCTCAGCTGTTGGGCGTCTGCCTTTGGCTGTGGTCAGGATCCCAGGGTCCTGGAATCTAGCCCTGCATCCGGCTCCCTGCTTGGTGGGGGGCTTATTTCTCCCTCTCCCATTCCCCCTGCTTGTGGTTCCTCTCTTGCTGTCTCTCTCTCTGTCAAATAAGTGAATAAAATCTTAAAAATATATATACATATATATATAATAAAAAAGAAAAAAGAAATATGTACAATACATGTATAAAAATGGGTGAAAACCGAGACTCTTACTATTCCTTCAACTTCTAATTATGCTTTCTTCACAGTGATACACCCTAGATTTTTTAGGGGAATAATACAAGCTAAAATGCTATTTTTCCACCCTGAGTCTAGGCATGGCCATATGACCAGTGAAATGTAATTAAACTCAGATATTAAATGTAACTGAACAAAGTCCTAATAAGTAATTCTAAGAAATGAGACACAGAATGGCTAATGACAAAAAATAATAATAATGATAATTACAAGGATTGGTACAACTTGAGCTCTTTCACATAACTGGCCATGATTTCAATTTTGATATTATTAAAGAATGATTTGGAGTACAATTTGAAAAATATCCATAAAAGCTACATGGTAACCAACTATACTTTTTATCATTTGTCCATTTGATTAGTTTTGTCATATGTAATTGGTTATAATATTTTTTGGAATTATAAAGAGTTGTTATCAAAATATATATTTATTCTCACACTACCATATATATTTCCCAAAATAATACTCAAATGGACAAATGTGGTATATTCTTTCAATAAAAACTCTCTAATAATTGAATTAACTGATTAAATGTTTATGTAACTAAATCAATAGGTCTTGAATACTGTGCTATGTAGAAAAAATTTCAAAAGTTAGTTACAATTAAATACTTTTGAAGGTATGCTGAAAAGGAAACTGTGTTTGAGATGTTAAAAAGCAACAGTAACAAGCTAAACAACCCCAAATATCAGTGACATATCATAGTGTTTTTGGTCTTGTCACAGTTGTAAGTACATCAGCAATGGGGGAAGGAGTAGAGGGTCTGTTCCATACAGTGACTCAGAAATCAAGTCTCCTTTCATTAGAGAGTTCTGCAGCTGTTAGAGTCTGCTACTTCTCTGTATTCAGCCAGCTAACGGTGGAAAGAATGTTTTATGTTTTCAACAGGCCTTGCCTTGAGGTGGTGCTCAATTCTTAGTGGGTGAAAACAGCTAATGTCAGAGAGGACTGGGAAATACAAGTAAGCAGTATAAACTGTAGGCAAGGGCAAATAAACTGTACAATTTACATAGAAAACAACATCATTTATGATCTCTGAATACATATATTTATCGTGTATATGTATTAGTTTTAGTTTCTTAGTGCTGTTAAAAGAAATTACCACAGGGACACCAGGGTGGCTCAGTCAAATAGCCGCCTTTGGCACAGATCATGATCCCAGGGTCCTGGGATGAAGGTCTTTATCAGACTCCTTGCTCAGAAGGGAGCCTGTTTCTCCCTCTGCATGCTGCACCCCCTGCTTGTTCTCTCTGACAAATAAATAAAATATTTTTTTAAAAATAAGAAATTACCACAAACAGTTGATTAACTCAACACAAGTTTATTATCTAGTTTGGAAATCTCATTGTCCTAAAATCAAGGTTTTGGCAAAGCTGTATTCCTTTCTGAAGTTTTCAGGAAAAAAATCTTTTTTTTTTCTTATTTATAAATCTTTTTTCCATTTTTAAGCCAGCAGCAACATGGCATCTTTAAATCTCTCTCTGATCCTGACCCCTCTTCTTGCCTCAGTATCCACTTTAAAGGACACTTGTGATTATATTGGACCCACCAGGAAAATTCAAGAATAATCTCCCTATTATAAACTAATTAGCTAATTTACAATTTTAACTCCATCTGCAACCTTAATTCCCCTTGGTTAAGCAATAACATATCCATAGGTTCCAGGAGTTTGGGTCTGGACATCTTTGGGCAGCAATTATACTACCACAATACATGTAAAGATATCGCCTAATTTAAACAATCTGTGATATTAATTGTCTCCCTCTGGATAGACAACCCCCCCACCTGCCCCAAATACTTAGACTTTATTTACAATCCTATGTATTTTTTAAAAATATGACTATAAATAAAACATTATAAAATTATTATTGGTTGATTTTGGTAATGTGTTCATGGTTTAATATTAGTCTTTAAAATTTGCCACATATTAGTCATTTGAACTACAAAATGGATCACATGTAAATAGATATGAATGCAATAAAATAATTATTAAGAAATAGTTTAATTAAAAGGAAAAATGACTTATCTTTCTACAAAGTATTTCAGATCTCTAAGTTTTAGTGTGAAGGGAGAAAAAAGGGAGAATGAACAGGAGAAAAATAAAAGAATTATGAATTATGCACCAAAGACAATCATTAAGAAAAATATATCAAATATCAATATCATCATAGAAAAATATTAGAGTTTCACTCAAGTTAAAAAGATGGTAAGAATTGTACACATATAACTTGATGACAAAAATAGCTATTTTGGGCATTGGGATATATGTGAGAAACTTCTACCTTAACTTTGATATTTAAAGTTTCTCCTGAGGTCAAGGGAGGGGGGCTGTGCAATGCATGTGGAAAAAGAATTTCAATTACCATCTGCCAATTTTTCCCATCTCCATCAGGAGGCTTTTGATCTGAGGTTGCCACACATGATTTATGTCCTGGGAAGGGCAGATCTGCAAATAGAAACAGTCCATGTTAAACCTTGGCAAATGCCATTGACAAAGTAGGAGGCCAGAGTAACAAGTGAAGTTGTTACTGTAGAGAGAGTATAAGTTTGGGCCTCTTTGTACCAACAAAAATGACCTTATTGCAAAAGATGGAGAAATGCAAGGTAGGGAGAGGAAAAATGAGGAAAAGGGTCAATGTTAACATATCTTTCACTTTTCCATTTACAAATTTTGACATGACTACAGTCTTTTAAAAATAAATTCAATAAATGTTTATATCTTGGAATGAAATATTATTCAGATAATTTTTCTTTACAGATACATTGTGACATTTCGCATTTTTCAGATTCCAACTGGCATCACACTGTTTAAGTCTGCACATTTTTAATGCTTTCAATGCTTCTAAAAATTTCAAAGACTAAGTATAAGATCAATTGAAGTAATCATTGTTTTCATATGAATGCATGTCACATCGCAACTTTTTGCACCTTGGTTTTTTAATTGTTGTACAAAAATAATATGAGTTTCAAAAGCAAGAAAGTATTAATTAATTGGTTAATTAATTAATTGACATGACAGTTTATCTTTCTATGTGCAGGTAAAATACCCAGGATACAAGAACAAATATGAGCACTAAAGCTTTGCAGCCAAAAGGAAACTTGGGGAGGCAAATGAAAGTTGCCTTCAACTCAGTCCCCATTTATAGTCCCTTTTATTTTTAATTTGATCTTATCCTCTGTAACATCAAAATTTATTTAAAAAAATATTTTAAACTCCATTTCATGGAATACATTTTATAATCAAAAGAGGAATTACACCACATTATTCTGCTTTTGAGGAACTAAGAAAGGAGACTTCAGACACACAAATATGTTTTATTATCAAATTAAATATAAAAAATGTCAGAGGTCATTAAGACAAAATAACACAAAATAAACATAAATTCTGCAAATGGAGGGTAATAAATGGGTGGGAGTTGTAATCTCTGCTGAGCCTTGAAAAAGGTGAATAAAAATGAGAGAAAATAATCTAGGGATAGGGATTCTCTATCAGTCGCACTTTCTAATAATCAGCTAATATTGTTGCCATGGGACACTGTGAGATTAGTGACATTTATTAGAGTTCACACTATCATTTCACTTCTTTATGCTCAAATACATCATTGTGGTTACCTCCTTTCCCCCATTTTCCTATGAATGCTTCCACTGGAGCCCATTCAATCCATTCTGGATGGACCTGCAGAAGCGATCTTCTTAAAATTGTAATTTAGATTATGTCACTCCCTGGCATAATGTGACTCAAATTCATATTGCATTATAGTTGTGACTATGACCTACTCAAAAACAAGATTAAACCCTTCAATCTATCCACAGGATATAAAAGTTAAAACTATGCAACCTTCTGAATTACAATTCCAGATATAGGAGAGACATGTGGAGGTCCATGCACTACACAGAAAAAAAACCAGGCTCACAATATGCTCCTAGTCACTGAAGAAACCCTTCAGCACCCAGAAACTAGGACCATAAAACATCTAAAACTAAAACTGAGCCATAGAGCCATGGCTCTTTGGATATTGATTGCACAGTATAGTGAGAGGAAAAGAGAATACCATTGAGCCTTGGCTTAGGACTGGTTACTTGAGCTGTGATATCCCCCTGGTTACCTCTGAACAACAGCGTTAAACTGTGGGGTGTAGAGTTGAGTGAGGCAACCATTAAATCACAAGTTGGATAGAAGTAGGCACTGATTAAAAACAAACAAACAAACAAACAAACAAAAAACTAAACTAAACAAAGAAAATGTGCAAACTAAAACCTTTTATAATGAGCAGGGAGCTGGCAAATAAAGATTACAAAGCAAGCAAGGGAAAAATTGATATAAAAAAGGACATGCAGATGGCAAACAGATACATGAAAAGATGCTGAACATCACTCATCATCAGGGAAATGTAAATCAAAATGATGATGAGCTACCACTTCATACCTGCAAGAATGGCTAAACTTAACAACACAAGAAGCAACAGATGTTGGCAAGGATGTGGAGAAGGAGGAAGCCTCTTACATTGTTGGTGGGAAAGCAAACTAATTCAGCCACTCTGAAGAACAGTATGGAGGTTCCTCAAAAAGTTAAAAGTAGTACTAACCTACAATCCAGCAATTGCACTACTAAGTATTTACCCAAAGGATAAAAACAAACAAAACAAAACAGATTCAAAGGGGCACATGCATCCCAAAGTTTATAGCAACGTTATCAACAATAACCAAACTATGAGAAAGACCAAATGATTGAATAAAGAATATATGTATATAATACATATTATATTATATTATATTATATTATATTATATTATATTATGTTATATTACATATTATATATTATATATATAATGGAATATTATACAGCTATTAAAAAGAATGAAATCTTGCCATTTTCAAGGATGTGGATAGAACTCAAATGTATTAAGCTAAGCAAAATAAGTCATAGAAAGACAAATGCCATAGGATTTCTTTCATATGTGGAATTTAAAAAACAAAAGAAACGAGCATAGGGGAAGGGGGAAAAGAAGGAGGGAGAAAAGGAAGCAAATCATCAGAGATTTAGCTATAGAGAACAAACCGAGGGTTGATGGAGGGAAGTAGGTAGCTGGACTAAATGGATGGATATTAAGGAGGGCCCTTGTTGTGATGAGCAAAGGGTGTTATATGTAAGTGATGAATCACTAAATTCTATGCTTGAAACCAATTTTATCATATATGTTAACTAACTCGATTTTAAATAAAAGCTTAATATTTTTTAAAAAAGTTTTTAAAAGCCCTCATTATTAATGAAATAAACAAGAAATTTTTCAATAGCAGGGAATCTGAAAATAATTTCAAAATAAGTGCATTCAAAAATTTTAAAAAGAAAAACAGGTAAGTAAAATGTTTAAAGGGCACATGATGACAGAAATAAGGAAACAGACCAAGGTAAGAAACCAGGTGAAAACTCCTTATAAAGGAAAATAAGAAGATGTCATAACTGCCATGGGAGGAGAGGGAAGAGTTCCTCAATTAGATCAATTCTAGATCAATCTTACTCAAAAGAATCTGTCATTTGGATATATTTAACAATTCAGAATATAACAAGAATCTCCTTCTTGGTTTGTATGTCCGGACCTAAAATGGAATAGCAAAGCTTAGATGTTCCTCAGAGATGGGTCTGAGAGTTGAGTATGTAAAGTTTTTAATGCTTAATGTGACAGGTTTCAGCCTTGCAATACTGCTTTTAAAGACCAGGTTCTTGGGACACCTGGGTGGCTCAGTTGGTTAAGCGGCTGCCTTCGGCTCAGGTCATGATCCGAGCATCCTGAGATCAAGTCCCACCCATGTGGGGCTCCTTGCTTGGCAGGGAGCCTGCTTCTCCCTCTGCCTCTGCCTGTCACTCTGTCTGCCTATGCTCGCTTGCTCTCTCTCCCTCTCTCTGACAAATAAATAAATTAAAAAAAAAAAAAAGACCAGGTTCTTGGGAATATAGAAACATACTGCTAATTGAAGACCGTCCCAGGTATTTCATGCTCCTACAAAAATCTCAGCTCTGCAGCCACCCTTAGCAAAATGTTTATTACTATAACTCAGAACCTAGGGTATTGAGAATCCATTTCCTGATCTGGAATTATCTATGGGGATTTTCATTTTTTTATTATTTTTTAAAATTCTCTCAGCAATAGAATGACATTTTGTTTATAAATATTTTTCCTATGTTCCACCATTCTTGATCTTAATCTATAACCTGCCTGAAATTCTTCTGTTTAGTGATAAATACCTTCCTAACTTTTAAATGTCTATCACTACAATATATTTCAGGTAATAGAGATTATACTTTTTTTAAACAATGAAAATCTAGTATGTAGCACACAATAGGTGCTCAATAATGATTCGTTATAAAAAGCAGTGGGTCTTTTTTGTGGTTCTTTTCCTTTCACCTAACCCTTTGGTACATCTGTTTTTCAATTCACACATGTTTATACTGAACTATGTTATACTATATTATACTGAATACTTTTTGTCTCTTAACTCATTTACAGAAAGTCTGTTACTTCCTTGTTTAACTGAAGTGAGTCATTCAAGTGAATAATCAAATATTTCATTCAGGCTTTAGGCAATGCAGTCCTAATGCAGAAATACTATGAGACGGTAGACCTAGTACAGCAAGTCCCATCTATCCCAAGTTGACTTTCACTTATAAATGGTGACTTCTGCTAATCCAGTATATTTCCCACACAGCATCTAGAATGAACAGGAACATTCCTTGGTGAATGTAGAAATCTAGTTAATTCCTACCACTTCCCTTTCTACTCTCATCTTATTGGTGAAAGAAAAGGTCTAAAAGAAAGGTGACTAATACATGATTGATTGTATAAATTATCATCTAAACAGGGACAATTTTTTTTAAAAGATTTTATTTATTTATTTGAGAGAGAGGCAGTGAGAGAGATCCTGAGGGAGGAGAAGGTCAGAGGGAGAAGCAGACTCCCCGTGGAGCTGGGAGCCCGATGCGGGACTCGATCCCGGGACTCCAGGATCATGACCTGAGCCGAAGGCAGTTGTCCAACCAACTGAGCTACCCAGGCGTCTAAACAGGGACAATTTTCAAAGGGAGAATAAAATTAAATAAAATCATCTAATTTTAAAATATTTTTGTTTTACCAAAATATTATTTTATAAATTGGAGGATGTAGTAAATATTTATATAACAACATATTCAAAAATAAAATTATTTCTAAAACAAACACAACTTTGTAAGTAAACAAAATAATAATAAATATATCATCATTAATATAATAATTATAATTACTTTACTAATATAAGCAACAAATGAAGGATAAAATGAACAGAGGAAGTACTGTGCATATTCATTTATGTGAACTGGTTTCTTAGTCCTGGTTGTCTTTGAAAGCTTGCTATATTTTTTGATCAATCTATTTTTCAAATATGATCATATTATTCTGTGTAAAAGCATCACCAATCATCTTCAGATTTATATTTTATTGTTGCAAAATTTGAAATTGAGACAATCCTTCCTGTAAACCATAATATTTTTCATTGAAAAAGTAATTTCTCTAAAAGTGCTGAGCTGAAAACAAATTCTACTAATGGAGTGTTTTCTTAAAGCTATTTTTTCCCTACATTTGAATGTGTAAATATTTGCATTCTAGCCTTTTCCCAGATGCTGCTTTTTTTCCCGAATGCAGAGTGTCTTTCCTTGACAAACATTTCATAAAATGAAGCTCATTGAGTAAGTTATCTCTATTTATGGCTATTAACAAGGTTTTTACTAGAGTCAGAGGCTGAAAAATGTCAAAGCCTTTCTCAGTTTTATTCCATTTTGGTACAGCATATCCACTGATACAATTTATGTGTGTTCATAAAATTATTATTCCAACAAGTTGAGAGTTTTAATATTCACAATTCATCCACATACAACAGTTTAGTTCTCCTCATTTAATGTTTGTGGAACCTCTCTTGCTTTTATAAAGTTAATTGCAAATGCCTTCTGGTTGAAATATTTGTTTTCAATAAGTGCGAGTCACTAAACACTTCAAGAACTGTGTTTGTTAGCTGTTTTAATTGTGGAGTATTTTACTATTTCACTAATATTTTCAATTAATATTAAACAAATTACAAGCAAAAACTATCCACTACCATTATAGTATGTAGAGTGATTTACAACAGAATTCTTCAAGAGTTCGAGCATTTCTAAAATCTGATTAGTGACAGGAAATAAAAAGAAAAGAGCAAGTACATTTGCAACAAGTTGAAAGTGAAATCTAAATTTCTGTTAAGTGAGCAAACACAATGATACCCTATTGCTCCATGTTACATATGAATACAAATAGAGTTCAGAACACAATAGAAGTGAAGTCACTTTAGAACAGTAGTCATTTGATCTAAATGAATGTGAGGCTTCAATAATTATATGCAAGGACATTTTTTATAGATTCCTGTGATAACTCCTTATCTGAAGAGACAATCTTAAAATAACCCAGATATCACTCCCTACCTTCACAGATTTGTTTCTTCTGGTTTCATATAGTCAGGGCTCTTCTTACAGCTTCCATAATGGATGCAAATATCAACATTTTTTTCAAGTTACATATTCGTCATCAAATTTCTTGAGATATTGAAATCTAATGTTTACTTTTTCGTTAAATGCACAATTTTCCTTAGAAGAAAAGTTTCTACTATGTTGCATCTGAACAGGGTTGAAGAAGAAAAGAAAGAGTGTCTTGTTATAAAAAGAAAAACTTGGGGCACTTGGGTGGCTCAGATCATGATCTCAGGGTCCTGGGATCAAGCCCCACATCAGGCTCTCTGCTCAACGGGGGAGGCTGCTTCCCCTTCCCTCTCTGCCTGCCTCTCTGCCTACTTGTGATTTCTCTCTGTCAAAATAAATAAAATCTTTGAAAAAATAATAATAATAAAAGAAAAAAAAAGAAAAACCTGAAAACACGCTAAACTAAATAAGTTAAGACAACAAATATAGACCAGAGCTGTCGCAAACAGAATATCATCATTTTTTAACTATATGGCATATGTCGTATGCTCTCCACCTTGTGAAGTAGCAGTCCCTAATCATTAATCAATGCCTGCTTCCTCTTGTCCCACATTCTGCCCCATAATCCTTCTCAACGTAGGGCATCAAAAGATGTTAAACTATCTTTGATGAGATATACACCTGACCCAGGCCACAGCTGATTCCACAAACCATTGGTAAATAAGAGTATATGATCAAAATAAGAGAAAAAGAGGGAGGGGGATGAGAGATCTTCCATGAGAAAAAGAATGCAATCTAACAATGAATAATCCTAAACCATTCCAAGAATTTATAATGATTGCTTATTGGAGACAAGGCATAAAAAGTAAGTATGTTTCAACTGATTAAAGTGAGAAAGAAGAATCTAAAATATGAATAAATTAGAAAGTACTATAAAAATTCAGATTGTGAAAAACAATGCATAAAATTTACAATTACTGTGGTGAGCTTACAATTACTGTTGAAACATTTAGTAACTGAATTTGAAAACACAATAAAACATTTACAGATTAGCTCTTCTTTTGGAAAATGTATTGAAGATCACCAGTAACCTGCCACACAATGAACTGCATATATCTGACCAACTTTCAAACCTTTTTGGCAAGAAATGCTCTCCTTACTCTTGTTGGATGGGTTAATTGATTGTTGTATAATGAATGAGGATGATTATATCAACTAATTTTTTTAAAAAATTACTATTCAGACTTCACTTACAATTTATTACATTAACTGCTTTTCTAGTCTGTTACCTTGTTTTAGCATAAGAAACGCAGACAAACTAAATGCTAATTATTGCTCAGTTGAAGAGGTGAATCTTTTTTCTTTTGAAGAAGTAAATCTTGAAGAAAAATAATTTCATGAAAGTCACATATGTCTTAAAAATCAAAAGTTTAAATGAAATCTGTGTTTAGAAAAAAAAACATTTCTTCCAAATTGATTATCTGTTCACTATATGTAATACATATATATGTAATGTATACATATATATGTAATATATATATATATATATATATATGGAGAGATGAATATTTAAATGGAAACATGCCTCACTCCAACAGTCGACCTTAGAGAATTGTGAAGGACAAAGCAATAAAGCCATCTGAACTAGGGGAGAAGTGAACATTAGAAAATAATTTCAGAAACAAAATTGAGATTATTCATGACATTTGGTTTTATTACATTCTCATATTTTCTTCTTAAGATGCTTGATAGTATTTCCAAAAATACAATCTTATGTAGTATTTTACTTTTTATGTAAATACCTTAATATATTTATCTGCTTGAAAGAGTAAAGTACTTTGAAATATACTATCTTTACTCTCCAGAAAGGTGCCCCCAAAGTCTCACTATGTGTATGCATGACTCAGACTACAATTAAAAGTAGTCTACTAAAAGAAATCCTCATTGTCTCTATTCTCTAGAATAGCTGAATTAACTACTTTAAATTTAACTAGGGTTAATGTAAAGAACTTTTTGTGTTATTGCAACAATTAAATTAAGCAAGTAATAACATGTACTAAATTGCTGAATTTTTAAAAAATAGAGGAAATAGTAATCTCTGACTCAAAGACATATATATTTATAATATATGTCTATATAATTTTAATATTTAGAATTGATTAACATAGTTAAGTGGAAAGCATGGTAAATATAAGCTGAAAAGACCATTGCTGACTTTTGCTGAAACAGAAGGCACTAAAAATAATTAATCATTCCCTTATACAAGAAGAAGGATTTGGATTAAAGTTATAATTGGCACGGTAACAGTTCTGAACAGAGCAGAACAAAACACAGCATCTGCTTACTAAGTAAAGACTACAAAGATTTACTTTTCCATTAGAGCAGAATTCAGTTAATGTTGTAGGTGACAGCATACACTTCTGCTACAGAGTAATCTATGCATATCTTTTTATGTCATATAAATAAGTAAAAATGTCTATTATACCTCCAAGTGCAGGCATTATAAATAGATTTAGCAATTTACAATGTGTAGGATAAGATCGTTTTAAGAAAATTACACAGGAGGTTTTTATTATTTCTATAATCAACTATCTTTTACCAACAATAAGATATTTGGATATGGATTTGATATATTTCTAAGTTCCAGTCAGGTGTGTTACTTACTATTTATATGATTTGTGCAACGTTCCTTTTTTTGTGCTATGTTCCTTTTTTTTTTTCCTTTTCAGAAACACTGATTAATAATTACTCTAAAGTTATCGTATTACTTGGATCATAAACATAAAAAGACTTATAAATTATAATGCTCTATACAAATGTGGACTTCATGACCTAATTGTTGTTATGATACCACAAGTGATTTTCTTCAAATGTATTATATTATAATGTGCCTTGGAACATTTGGAATGTAAGAGGGAAGTTCCATTCAAGTATCTTCATCTTTCATCAATATTTTTTTCCACAATAAAAAATAACTTACACTGAATTTTTCCTATAATCTAATGATTATTTTGAATGGGCATTACTGACAACCAGGTTGTAAGCTGCCTGAGGAAAGTATTATGATGTTTAATTTTTCTTTAAAATTTATCTATTTATTTGAGAGAGAAAGAAAGACAGAGAGAGAGAGAGCACGAGCAGAGGAGTGAGACAGGGGAGAGGCAGACTTCCCGCTAAACAGGGAACCTGATGCAGGGCTAGGTTCCAGAACCCGAGATCATGACCTGAGCCAAAGGCAGACACTTAACTGATGGAGCCACCCAGGTGACCTGGTTATGATGTTTCAAATTGTCAAGCCATCTAAGAAACTAGAGTCATTATTCTTCTATCATGGCAGGGGGAGATTATTGCATTTCTTTGGTGTATAATTATACCTAACATGATTCATTGTTCCATTTGTTATTGATGTATAGCAAATTTTTCCATAATTTAGCATCTTGGAACAACTGCCTTTGTGTTCACAGATTCTGGGGTCAGAAATTCTGATCAAAAGGAGAAGGAACATCTTGCTTCCATTGCATATTATCTTGTGGCCTCAACTGGAAAGACTTGAAGGCTTGGGTTCTCCTGATAGCTAGGGACTAGAATCATCTGAAGGCTTATTTCACTTGAAATTTTGCATTTAGGGTGGCATGACTTGAAGACCAGGATGGCTATCCAGAGTACCACCACCTGGCCTCCCCAGGTGTGCTGGGCTTTCTCACAGCATGGTGGGCTTTGGGACAATTAGACTTCTTATATGTCAGCTCAAGGTTCTAGCCCTGAGAGTTCTCATGACCAAGATGGAAGAAAGATGAATTGCCTTTTATAATTTAGTCACAGAAGTCAAAGAATACTACTCCTTTGGGAAAAGGAAATAAAAGTTTGCCAAAACAAAGGAGAGGAAATATAGATTCCCACCTCTCAATGGGAGACATGTCAAAAACTTTGTACATGTCTTTTAAAACTATCATACACATAACAGTGTGTGTGTGTGTTTATGTACATATGAATATCTGTGCATATATTACTAACTATATACACATATGTTATACAAATATATGTTTGTTTAATTAATGATTATACTTAATAATAAACCTCATAGTTTAGTAAGGAAAGCCAATGAAAGATGTATATCTGTGGATCTTTGGGAAGTATATTTTTCACCTATGACATCCATTAAAATTGAGCATTAAAATCAAAGCTGAAATTAGAAATGTACAAGAAAATGTGCAATCACATTGCCCTCATGAAAATGATAGAATAGTTTAATAAGAATTTATGTGTACCAAATATAAACTTAATAAAATGTACCTTTGTCTTATATTTCTAACATTTAAATTTATTTGCACATCTTATGAAAAATGTAACAGATTATATTCTTAAATATCCTCTTAATTAATAATAATTAATGGTTGAAAGTCCACATGTCTTTAAGTGATAGGATATGAAATAAAAATATTTCAGGGACGCCTGGGTGGCTCAGTTGGTTAAGCAGCTGCCTTCGGCTCAGGTTATGATCCCAGTGTCCTGGGATCAAGTCCCACATCAGGCTCCTTGCTCACCAGGGAGCCTGCTTCTCCCTCTGCCTCTGCTTGCCACTCTGTCTGCCTGCGCTCGATCACTCTCTCTCCCTCTCTCTGACAAATAAATAAAAATTAAAAAAAAAATGTCTAGACTTCTAAAACCTTTAAAAAAATATTTCAAAACCATATTCCAAGAAGCAAGGGTAGACTTGATTTGGGTTGATTTAGTTTTCATTAAGCTGAATACAGAAGCTCTCAAATGAAATCAGACACTTGATTTCGCCCATAAATACATTTGTCTATCTGTAGATTGGATGTGGACTTGGGATCACTTCACCCTTCCAGAAGCTGTGAAAGTACCATTAATAAAATGTTTCTGCTTTGCAGTGTAGTATACTATTTCACTAAAAGCAATACAGACATTTTACCTTTGATCACCCATTTCTTATCATTATATACACACACAATTTAGTGGCCAAAAAAAAAACCTCAAATATTCATCAAAATAAGTGATTTTAGGGAGGGGTTGTCTACGTTTTTCTTTAACAGTGTTTTCTCTTAATATGCTACACAACAATTTTGGTTCTTAAATATTGGGTTTAGAAATTTGAGCAATATATCACCTCCTGACTAAATTCCTCTGATTTTCAACATATGGCATCTAACTTATATTAGATGGCAATATTTTATATGTAACCTGTACCTGGAAACAAAACTTCTTGCAGAACCATTTAGAAAATGCAGTTATTAATCTTTCTTTTTTGTGATTCAGCATCTATTTTTTTAAGATGCATAGAATTTCAATTTGAACTGTAATACTATTTGTCAACTTTATCTTCGTATTCTGTTTCATTTGCTGAAGGACTATCATACCAAATGCAGAAGAATAAAGCTTCATATAATGATTTGATTATAGCTTGTTAAGAATAGACTTGTTTTCCACTCATCATTCCCTCTTCAGTTTTTCACTGAGCTGTGCTCTTTTAGAAATCTTGTTGAGTGGGAAGATGTGAGCTTATGTAAACATGCATTGAACAGCTGAACCGAAATGTTTATAGCCCCAAACAGGAGATTACTCATTGGCACTAGTACAATGCACAGACATTTTCATGCACAGTCTGTAATTGCAATATTGTATTTGAGGGAAAATGTGTTTGATAAAGAATGAAAACAACACTACAGTTGCTCAGGAAGATAACATTAGTTAAGTTAACCAAATCAATGTTTCATCTACTGGTTTATATTTCATCAGATTTATGAAACATTATGTTTAAATCTTGCTGAAAATACTAAATTATAATTAAATATGATATGATAAAATTAATTCTAATTTATTCAATTGAGTGTAAAGATGGGTACTGGTAAATTTGTATGTATATAATAGAATTTATACAAAGAAATTACTCCATTGCCTTGTTATTTTCTCTGTCTGTGGAAAAAGATAATATCAATTCTAATTCTACTATTTTTTAATCAATATATTCAAAATGCTTTAATATGGCTGGTAAAAAATGTGAATTCAATGCTGTACCAATTTACGTGAAGCAATTAGATATAGTTTCTTTACAGATTGTCTTCAAGTTCATTATTCAAATTTCAGGATTTTATGTAAAATGAAAAGAGAGACTCTTGATTAATTTATTTAACTTTTTTTTAACTTATAACACATTATTATGATGTATTTTGGAGCAGATAACAGATTCCAGGTTTCCATATTTCCACTTCGTAATTTCTCTGATATAGTTTGTGTAGCTTTTTATCTTGTTCTAAGGGTGAAGGCAACACTCTATCAATTTTTTTCAAGCTCTGACCTGAAAGCAACATTTTCAGGTTTCAAATCAGATTTTAACAGAACTGGAAAGACTATTGCCCCCCACACCCACTTAGAACAAGACAAAAATCTCACCAACTACAAATAAATGACTTTTCTTGAAAACACTGGAGAACTCAATGTCAAACTACCTGAAATCTAAGGAAGGATAGGTCCCTGAGAACAGAAATGGAATCTGAGCATTTGCTTATCTGGGACAGACACCTGGTCATATAATCTGGTGAGTATATTTAACAAGAAAATTTAAATAAGTTGCTAAATATGGGCTAGCATGACAGTGTAAAGTTCTAGCAGATCATAAATGAAGGGAGAATTGCATGTACTTGCAGGCTGTCCCTCCTGGAACTCCACCAGGATCTCACAAGGAAAATCAGGAAGAATACTTAGGAAGTTTTTTCCATGTGGTATTGACTTGATAGGGGAAGGAAGCACTTCAGAATTCCATCCATACTGATCCCATTATAAATAAATAAATAAATATATATATATATATATATACATATATATATACAATTATATCATGTAATATAGAGTATATATACAGTGTAATATATGTATAACATATACATGTAATTAAATATACAATATACATGCATATTATGCATATGTTACACACACACACACACACACACACACACCCCTCAATATATGGGGATAAGAAAAAGGAAAAAAAAAACTGTAGTCTTTGGGAAACCCACCGCAGCAGGGAAAAAGGAAGAGAAAAAGAAAAGGAAGAGAAATTTTGTTTTGGGGAACAAAAGAAATTCTAGCCCTGGCTGGAGGTGGGGGGTGGGTGTGGGAAGAAGTAGTAATCACTACATAGGTTAAAGAGCAGAACTGAAGAGATAAAGAAAGAATCAGTGAATATGAAGTGGCATTTTAGAAACTGCCCAATCAAAGTAACAGAAAGAAAATAGGCTAGAGACAATGAAGAACACCTTGAGAACCTGAAGGAACAATGAAAAATCCAATATTTGTGTCATTGGAGTTGCAGAAAATAAGAAGGAGACTGGAGCTGAAGGAAAAAAGTATTTAAAAAAATAATGGATGACATTTTCTGAAATTTGGCAAAAGTATATAAACCTGTAGAGAAACAACCTGAGTGAACACCAAACTGGATAAATCTAAAGAAATGCATGCCAAGGAACATCATAATCAAATTATTGAAAAATAAAGACAAAGAAAAAAATCTTGAGACCAGCAGAAAAGATAACTTACCTGCAGGGAAAAAAATAATTAAAATGAGATTTGCATCAGAAACCTTTGAGATGAGAAGTTAGTATCACAGTATTTTTCAAGAGCTAAAGAAATAAAACTTTTAATCCAGAATCCTACACCTAGAAAAAATAAAAATCCTTCAGGAATAAAGCAGAATCTACCTCACAAACATCAGAAAAATGCAAGCTAAGATAATTTTCTGCCAGAGTAACCTACCATAAAATAAATATCCCTGAAATCAAATTGATACAAAGGATTAATTTAAAAATTAAAGAAACAGTGCAAATCTCCTTCAAATAATTCTGACTTATTAATGTAAAATTAATGAGGTAATGACAAAAACTCTGTCCTTAACCATATATTAGTCAGTCTCCTCTAAGCCCTTTTGAGATGAGACTGTGTCTTTGGTCTTTGTCTTCAAGAGGAAGAATCCTGCTGTCATGTGCGCAAGAATCTACCACCCTCAATGTCTAATCATCTTCGATATCTGCTCAAATTACTCATCCTCTCAATGATACAAAATCACCCTGGCCTATCTTCAGCAAGAATCTTGTCCTGTTGGTTTATCCAGAATCTTCCATTACCCCTGATATTCCTTCTTAATACTTTTCATACACTGACACCCACCCCATTCCTTGGCTGTAAATCTTGACTTTCCTGTTTCTGTCCAGATTTGAGACTGATTTCTCTCTTGAATAAAGTCTTCCTTATCATCTTTAACAATTGTTATAAATAATTTTAACTGTTAATAGAAAATCAACATTAAAGCACCACAGTAATAATTGTTGTGGCTAAAGACTATTAAAACTTGTGGTCAAAAACTTTAAGGAGAAACAGAACAAATTCATAGATTTGAAGTATCTCCCTCAAAATAGTTAATAACTATGGTGATTTGAGAGTATGTCCAGACATGGAGCTTGATCCCTTCCCCTTGAGTGTGAACTGAACTTATTGACTTGCTTCTATCAGAGTTTGGAAAAGAAAAAAAGTAATAGCTTTACAATAGGGAAATCTGACAAATACCACATTTTAACTAAGTGATCAAAACAATCATGGAATGAGTCATGTCAATACCATGTACTTTCTGATACAATGTGATGAGAACACCACTTCTATGATATTCAGGTATATCCAAATAGAATGATGGTATCTCTAAGTTGTTTGATTAGGATCCATCAAAAGTGTCTAGGTAATAATAATAATAATTTTTAAAACATGGGGGGGAGAGAAATGGTAACAGATTAAAGTAAGTTAAAGTAATATGATGTCAAACGTTGCATAATTGTGCTAGATTATATTCAGGAGGTGGAAAAATAAACAGTGTAAAACCTAGAGAAAGGAATATAGCTTATAATTTAGTTGTTATTATACTTTGTACCAAAGTTAATGACTAAATTTTGATAATGAAGAAAATATATAAATCTATGAAGTCAAGGAGGAAATTCAAACAGGATAAATCCGTGCCAGGACACATTGGAAAATTTTAACCTTAATGGAAGCTGAGTGAAGGGCACAAAGGAACTTTCTGTGCTCTGTTGGCTCTTCTTCTGAAATACAACATTATTTCCAAATTACAAAAGTTTTTAAAAATCCTAAGTTGAATATCTGTGATATTTCCAGCTCCAACAATTCTCCTTCAAGATATTCTATCTGGAGGCCCCTGGTTGGCTCAGTTGGTTAAGTGTCTGCCTTTGACTGGGGTCATGCTTCCTGGATTCTGGGATCTAGTCCCACATCGGGCTGCTTTTCCCTCTCCCTCTGCCCTTGATTGTGTACTCTCTTTCTCTAGCTCTCTGTCTCCCAAATAAATGAATAAGATCTTTAAAAATTAAAAAAAAAAAGTTCTATCTGATCCTTGCTTTTACTACATTTCCAGTTAGCTATGAATTGTTTGTGATATCAGTAAAAAATACAACCCCCAAATATGCACATATAAGCAAAATACACTTTTTGAAATATTTAAACTTAAAAGGCACATTCACAAATTTACATTCATTCTTTAATGCAATCCTTTATATGAATTTAAGCATGGATGAGTAAATAATGCAAATACTCCGCATCATCATAGAAAAATTGCTTCTGACAGCACCATCTCTAACCTAAAGGAATATTTTCATGCACATAAAATTATTCCTTAAGTGATAACTACCTATTTCTATTAATAGGAACAAATTTTTTTTTGCTCTTAACCTCCCTCTGGGAAGATATCCTCCCCTATGTGACTGTGCTTCAGTAACAGTGCTTTCCACTTTTCACAATCAATGGCTTATGTATTAGATTATATTTCCATACATATATTAGTTTTTAAGACTTATTTATTTGAGAGAGATTGAGAGCACATGCACATGCAGGGGGAGAGCAGTAGGGGGAAAGGGAGAGAGAACTCAAGCAAACTTCGTGCTATCTGTTAGAACCTAACACAGGGCTTGATCTCCTGACCCTGATATAGCCCTGAGCCAAAACCAAGAGTCAGATGCTTAACCAACTTGCCACTGAGGTACCCCAACAATTATGTTATTTTTAAATTCCTCCAAATAATCCAAGGGTTTGGCATAGAGCTTTGCTCCACATTCTTGTGATCATGAGGAAAATCCCACCTATTTAACTGCCCTTGAAGGTGTTTTTCTTCTTCTTCTTCTTTTTTTTTTAAGATTTTATTTATTTATTTGACAGAGATCACAAGTAGGCAGAGAGGCAGGCACAGAGAGAGAAGGGGAAGCAGGCTCCCTGTTGAGCAGAGAGCCCAATTCGGGGCTCGATCCCAAGACCCTGAGGTCATGAACTGAGCCAAAGGCAAAGGCTTAAACCACTGACTCACCCAGGCACCCAAAAGTGTTTTTATTCTTTTGATCAACACTATCTTCTAAACCATAGGCTTGTATTTTTCTTGCACTGTATGTATGGAGGTACAAATTTATTAATTCAAAATTAAGATTTTGAATTTATAGAAAAAGAAACTCCAAATCACTACAAGTTAGCCAGATAGCATCATTTTTATCTGGAAGTTTAAAGATGATTTGGAAAGACTAAACTTTTACATCTTCCCATGCCTGGTTGCTACTCTACAAAATCAGTAATGAGTTAGTCCATTCTCTTTTAATATTACCATTCTTTATTGTTATCCTATCCAATTAACTTGTGCTTATCCCTACCTTCTCTCTCATCAACATAAACAGCATGTGCTCAAATTATCGAAGTCTATACCTTTTAAAGTCTCAATTCAGATTCACTTCTCATGAAAAAATTTCCTTGAAGATCACAGCTTCCATTGAATTCACTTCATCTGAATTACTAAAATACAAACAAGAAGAAATAAAAAAGGTAAAATTTAATTATTTACTCTGTGTGAAATGTAATAATGTTTTACTATCTTATTAATTATCATATTCATTCTGTAATATGGGTATGATTAATGTCCCTTTGAAGGAAAATTTCAAATACTAATCACTCCAGTATAATGCTTTTAGTCAATGCTCTTTTATTAGGAATTTTTTGCAAATTATATAATCTCTTTCACTTTCAAATTCTTTGGCTGCTAATGATATGCATAACATATATTCAAACAGCATTATTTAGAATTAGTAAGAACTCAACATAATTTGGATTATGATTTAAGGATAAGGATCAAACGAGAAAGGAAGAGTGTTGTAGATTGTTCCCAGCACAAATGAAGATGTTAGAGAAATTATTAGACTTGTAAGCACTGATAGATTCTGTTAAATTTATATCACCTTTGCCTTGATGTTCTAATATAATTCTATTTTGCTTGCCATCTCTGTAGATAATTAGCCTATAACAAATATTCCCTAACCTCCACAATCTATATTCACCTTTAACAAAAGAATGCTAAATTGAAGTGTGATTCAGCAAAGTATTACTAATTTCTTCTTCTTTTTTCTTTTTTTTTAAACACAGATGACTTCTTAATCTTGATTAGATCAGCTGTGATTACTTTTACCCCCCAACACATGGGTCAGTTCTTATTTTCACAGTTGATTTACTGGATGGATGAAAAGAAAATTGGGTCATGATGTATTTGTCTGGCTTATCTTCATGGGGAATCTCTTATATTGATTAGCCCCCAGGAGAACAGCATCCTAAAACTCTTTGCAGGAGGACATGGCTCTTTAGTTAACATCCATGGTACAACTGAGGATAATGGGGAAGTTTGCTTAGTAGAGAAACTAAAACTATCGTTGCCTTGGCAACCAGGGATAATTTGTGCCTGTTCTCCATGTGACTTTCTTGGTATGTGTAAAATTTCACTCTGAGATTAATGATTTTTCCTTCATCAAATTGATTTTTCAGAAGTATGCCCCTTGGAGATGCTGAAGACATTAGTCTTATCTACCAAATGAATTATAGTTAAGAATCTGTTTTATTCCCTATCTGAACTTCCTGTTTTAGACAGCAAGATCTTTGCACTTACCTTTAAACTTGTAAAACAACAGTGCACCCTTATAAAGAGGAAAGTTATTCTCTCTATTCTGAACATGATTTGGGGTTACATGGGAGTTGGCCCTCCGTGTGCCAGCCCTTCCACATAATGTAAAGGCCATAGATCTGGGCTAAACTAGAGAAGCCTGATGGAACCTCTTATCTTTTTTAGTGCTTTAGATAAATACAATGTATTGGGGGGGGGATATAGCATGCAGAAATTCAGAATATTGAATTATACCTTTATTTCCCTTGACTTTCCCTATACATTTTACTGATATGCATAGTCTATGATTTTATAGGATCCCTTCATGGTAGCAAGAATTATGTCTTTTTTCCAATCCTTGCTTCCCTTTTACTGCTACTATTGCTATAGTCTTTTTTATTTCTTATTAAAAAAAACAAACCACAATTCCTCACAAAAAGATGTTCTTGATTTTAACTTTAGCTTTGAAAGTACAGAAATTCAGTGGATGTATCCTAAAGGACAGTGATGAACAATTTATTCTCCTAAGGGAGTTGCTCCACAGGATGGAAAGGCCTTATATAAACATCTCACAATTTTCTAGAGTTATTCAGAAGACTTGTATATCTAGAGTGACCTTCACAAGGGGCAGATCATCACCAGGTGCTAACAGGTAGATATATCATTAACCTGCATGTTACAGTGGAAAGTTTGAGAATAGTCAGATTTGGAAGAGAATGAGAATACACATATATGTAAAATATAACATATATATTTATGTATATGTGAAATATAACATATATGTATATATTTGAAGAAATAACTAACAGAATTTTTGTTCTGTTCGATTCAATGGAAAGAAAAAAAAAGAAAGAAAAAAAGGAAGAAAGAAAGAAATAGAAGAAAGAAAGAGTAGAAAGAAATCCTTCTCTATTTCTGGCATTTCTAACCATGTGTATTAGAGAGAATACAAAAATAACAGGTAGAGGAGTTATAAGTAGGCAAACTTCAAAAGTGCAATTATTTAGTATGTTATGTTTATATGACTAGGAGTTATCATATAGGCAATGACAAATAGGCAGTGTAATATACAAGTTTGGATTGATGAGGAAGATTTTTTCCTGAATATATAAAAATGGTGACTTATGGAATATAGTCTCTGTACTACAGAGAGAACCGTCATGATGTATCAGGGGAATAAGGTAGACTGTGAATAGGTCCTGATAATAACCCTTGAGGGACTTGAAGAAGTTCAGTTAGTTTGTGTCCATTTAAGTGATAGTGAGCTTTAGAATTTACATACAAATAAAAGTCACTTTAATATGAATATTTCAGGTGGGAAAAATGTAAACTATAATATAAACTATATTAAGTCAATTTGTCTTTAATACTGATATTTAAATGGTGCGAGGGAGCTAAACTTGACAATACTTTGTGGCATCAGGGCCATCCTGGCATCTGCAAGTCACCTAGAGTAAAGCCCTGATATGAGAAAACTTTGAAAAAGTGCACAGCGCACATATGTACACTGCACACTAACTAAACTGGGAACAATGGACCCTAAGGTAAGCTGGTGGCTTTCCAGCTCCCTGGACTAATGAGTGACAGCTGCAAAAGTATAACTAAAGCATACATACAATATGGCTTTCTCTTTGTCACTACTTTGAGCAAAGAAAATGGTGACAATTTTCAGCCTTTGAAAGATGACCTATCTTAGCAAGACAGACCAGCGTGGAGTATCTGAGATGATTTTAGATAAGTATGTGATTTATCACAAAATAATATTATAGTTATTCTAAGCATTTGCAAAGGGTGTTCTTGAAACAATGGTAAACTAAACTGAATGAGGTTTGGCTTATATTGCATCCCAGATACTAAGGTTCAAATAAATACAAATTCATCATCATAAAGTTCCTAGACTTTCTAATCAAACTGATGACTGATTTTCTCCTAAGCAACTTTGATACATACCCATTGATATGATGTATTTACTCTATGTTATTCATATTTATATTTCTTCATCTCTACTGTTACCCTGTTTAGATCTGTAAACATTCTTAGAGAGGCTTTTGTTATGTGTTTATGTTTCTGCTACTTTTTAAAAGTTTTTTTTTAATTTGAATTCAATTAGCCAACATATAGCATATCATTAGTTTCAGGTGTAGAATTCAATAATTCATCAGTTGTGTATAATATCCAGTACTCATCACATCACATGACCTCGTTAATGTCCATCACCAAGTCACCACATCCCTTCACCCACCTCTCCTCCAAAAACCCTCAATTTGTTTCCTATAGTTGAGTCTTTTCATGGTTTTTCTCCCTCTCTGATGACTTCCCATTCAGTTTTCCCTCCCTTCCTTAACAATCCTCTGTGCTCTTTCTCATATTCCACATATGAGTAAAACCATATGATAATTGTCCTTCTCTGATTGACTTATTTTGCTCAGCGTAATACCCTCCAGTTCCATCCACATTGATGTAAATGGTAAGTATTCAATCTCTGTAATGGGTGAGTAATATACCATTGAATATATATACCACATCTTCTTTACACATTCATCTGTTAATGGACATCTTGGCCCTTTCCACACTTTGGCTATTGTGGACATTTGCTGCTATAAACTTTGGGATGCAGGTGCTCCTTCAGACCAATACATCTCTATCTTTGGGATAAATACCTAGCAGTGAAATTGCTAAGTCATAGGGCAGCTCTATTTTTAACTTCTTGAGGAACTTCCATATTTTTTCCAGGGTGGCTACACCAGCTTGCATTCCTACCAACAGTGTAAGAGGTTTCTCTTTTCTCTACATCCTCGCCAGCTTTTGTTTTTTCCTGACTTGTTAAGTTAAGCCAGTTAGACTGGTGGATACAGTGGTTTCTCATTGTGGTTTTGGTTTGTATTTCCCTGATGCCAGGTGGTGTGGAGCATTTTTTCATGTGTCTATTGGGTATTTGTATGTCTTCTTTGGAGATATGTCTGTTCATGTCTTCTGCCAATTTCTTGACAGGATTGTTTGCTTTTTGGGTGTTGGATTTGATTAGTTCTTTATAGTCTTGGATACTAGCTCTTTATCTGATATATTTGCAAATATATTCTCTCATTCCATAGGTTTCCTTTTAGTATTTTTTGATTATTTTCTTTGCTGTCCAGAAGACTTTCATTTTGATGAAGTCACAATACTTCATTTCTGCTTTTGTTTCCTTTGTCTTTGGAGACATATCTAGCAAGAAGCTGCAGCAGCTGAGATCACAGAGATTCCTGACTGTGTTTTCTTCTAGGATTTTGATGGATTCCTGTCTCACATTGAGGTCTTTCATCCATTTTGAGTTAATCTTTGTGTATGGTGTAAGAAAATGGTCCAGTTTCATTCTTCTACATGTGGTTGTTCAATTTTCCCAACACCATTTGTTGAAGAGACTACTTTTCCCATTGGATATTCCTTCCTGCTTTGTTGAAGATTAGTTGAGCATAGAGTTGAGAGTTTATTTCTAGGCTCTCTATTCTGTTCCATTGATCTATGTGTCTGTTTTTTATGCCAGTATCATGCTGTTTTGATGATTAAAGCTTTGTAAGAAAGCTTGAAGTCCAGCTTTGTAATGCCATCAGCTTTGATTTTCTTTTTCAACATCCCTCTGGCTATTCAGGGTCTTTTCTGGTTCCATATAAGTTTTAGAATTACTTTTTCCAGCTCTGTGAAAAATGTCAATGGTATTTTGATAAAGATGGCTTTGAAAGTGTAGATGCTCTGGATAGCATAGACATTTTAACAATATTTGTTCTTCCAACCCATGAGCATGGAATGTTTTTCCATTTCTTTGTGTCTTCCTCAATTTCTTTCATAAGTGTTCTGTAGTTTTTAGAGTAGAGATCATTTACCTCTTTAGTTAGGTTTATTCCTAGATAGCTTATGGTTTTGGGTACAATTGTAAATGGGATAGATTCCTTAATTTATCTTTCTTCTGTCTCAGTGTATAGAAATGAAACTGATTTCTGTGTATTGATTTTATATCCTGTCAGTTTGCTGAATTCCTTTTTGAGTTCTAGCAATTTTGGAGTGGAGTCTTTGGGTTTTCCACATAAAATTTCATGTCACCTGCTAAGAGCAAGAGTTTTACTACTTTGCTGGTGTAAATGCATTTTATTTCTTTTTCTTGTCTGATTCCTGAGGCTAGGACTTCTAGTACTATGTTGAACAGCAGTGGTGATAGTGGACATACATCCCTACCATGATCCCAACTTTAGGGTAAAAACTCTCAGTTTTTACCCCAATAAGAATGGTATTAGGTGTACTCTTTTCATGGTTTTTATGATATTGATGTATGTACCCTCTATTCCTACACTGTGAAGAGTTTTAATCAAGAAAGAATGCTGTACTTTGTCAAATGCTTTTTTTTTTCCCTGCATTTATTGAGAGAATCATATGTTTCTTGTCTTTTCTTTTACTTATACAGTGTATCACATTGATTGATTTGCAGATGTCAAACCAATTTTGCAGCCCAGGAATAAGTCCCACTTGGTCATGGTGAATAATCTTTTTCATGTCCTGCTGGATCCTATTGGCTAGTATTTTGATGAGAATTTTTGCATCCATGTGCATCAGGGATATTGGTCTGTAAATCTTCTTTTTGGTGTGGTTTTTCTCTGGTTTGGGAATTAAGGTAATGCTGGCTTCATAAAGAGTTTGAACGTTTTCCTCCCATTTCTCTTTTTATGAAACAACTTCAGAATTGGTATTAATTCTCCTTTTAATGTTTGGTAGAGGGACACCTGGGAGGTTCAGTCATTAAGCGACTGCCTTCTGCTCAGGTCAAGATCCCAGGGTCCAAGGACCAAGCCCCATATCAGGCTCCCTGTTCAGTGGGAAGCCTGCTTCTCCTTCTCTCACCACCCTCCTCCCACTTGTGTTCCCTCTCTCCCCATCTCTCTGTCAAATAAATAAATAAAGTCTTAAAAAATTTTTTCAAAAGTCCTTTAAATCTTTGGTAGAATTCTTCTGGGAAGTCATCTGTTCCTGGACTCTTGTTTGTTGGGAGATTTTGATTATTGCTTCAGTTTCCTTGCTGGTTATGGATCTGTTCAGGCATTTTATTTCTTCCCATTTCAGTTTTGGTAGTTTATAAGAATCTAGGAATGCATCAATTTCTTCCAGATTGCCTAATTTTTTGGCATATAGTTGCTCATAATATGTTCTTAAAATTGTATTTCCTTGGGGTTCGTTGTGATCTCTCCTCTTTTATTCATGATTTTATTAATATGAGTCCTTTCTCTTTTCTTTTTGTTAAGTTGGGCTAGGCTAGAGGGTTGTTGATCTTTTTAATTATTTCTAAGAACCAGCTTCTAGTTACGTTGATCTGTTCTGCTGTTCTTTTGGTTTCTTTTTCATTGATTTCTGCTCTAATCTTTGTTATTTCTCTTCTCCTGCTTGGTTTAGGTTTTATTTGCTGTTCTTTCTCCAGCTTCTTTGGGTGTAAAGTTAGCTTGTGTATTTGAGACTTTTCTAATTTCTTGAAAAAGACATGTATTGCTATGTTCTTAGGACCACCTTTCCCGAATCCCAAAGGTTTTGAAGAGTTGTGGTTTTATTTTCATTTGTTTCCATCATTTTAAAAAAATTCTTTCATTTCTTGGCTAGCCCATTCATTCTTTAGTAGCATGCTCCTCAACCTCCAAATATCTGAGTTCTTTCCAAATTTCCTCCTGTGACTGAGTTCAAGTTTCAAAACACTGTGGTGTGAAAATATGTAGGGAATAATCCTAATATTTTGGTACTTATTGAGACCTATTTGTGACCCAGTATGTGATCTGTTCTGGAGACCATTCCATATGCACTCAAGAAGAAGGTGTATTTTGTTACTTTGGGATGGAATGCTCTGTATATGCCTGTGAAGTCCATCTGGTCCAGTGCGTCATTCAAAACCCTTGTTTCTTTGTTGATCTGCTTAGATGATCTGTCCATTGCTGTGACTGGGGTGTTAAAGTCCCCTACTATTAGTGTATTATTATCAATGTCTTTCTTTAATTTGGTTTTTAATTGGTTTATATAATTGACTGCTCCTAAATTAAGAGCATTCATATTTATCATTGTTAGATCTTCTTGTGGGGTAGAGCCTTTAAGTATGCTATTGTTTCCCCCTTCATACCTGACTCTTTGGTTTAAAATCTAGTTTATCTGATATAAAGATTGCTACCCCAGCTTTCTTTTGATGTCCATTAGCATGACAAATTCCCCACTCCCTCACATTCAATCTGGAGGTGTTTGGGGTCTAAAATGAGTCTCTTGTAGACAGTATATCAGTGGGTCTTGATTTTTTATCCAAAATGATACCCAGTATGTTTTGATTGGAATATTTAGCCCATTTACATTTGAGTAACTATTGCAAGGTATGAATTTGGTGTCATTGTATTACCTGTAAAGTCCCCATTTCTGTATATTGTCTCTGTTTCTTTCTGATCTATGGAACTTTTGGGCTCTTTCTTCACTTACAGGATTCCCTTTAATATTTCCTGCAGGTCTGGCTTAGTGAGCACAAAATCTTTTAGTTTCTGTTTGTCCTGAAAGCTCACTATCTCTCCTTCCATTCTGAATGACAGCCTTGCTGGATAAAGAATACTTGGCTGCATGTTTTTCTCATTTATTACCTTGAATATATCATGCCAGCCCCTTCTGGCCTGCCAGATGTGTGGCTAGGTCTACTACCAGTCTAATGTCCCTACCCTTGTAGGTTAAGGACCTCTTGCTCCCTGCTGCTTTCAGGATTTTCTTTTTATCTCTGAAATTTGCAAGCTTTGTTATATGTCAGGGTGTTGATCTATTTTTATTGATATTGATGGGGGTTCTTTGTACCCCCTAAACTTGAATACCTGTTTCCTTCCCCATATTAGGGAAGTTCTTAGCTATGATTTGCTCAAATATACCTTCTATCCCTCTCTCTCTTTCTTCTTCCTCTGGGATCTGAAAAATTCTAATATTGTTTCACTTTATGGTATCGCTGATTTCTTGAAGCCCCCCACCCCCCATGTTCCATTAGTGTTTTTTTTTTTTTTTCTCTCTTTTCCTCAGCTTTCTTCCTTTCCATCATTATGTGTTCTATGTGTCTGACTCTCTCTTCTGCCTCATTTACCCTAGGGTAAATGCTCCTCAAACTATGAACATTCTAAGATGTTCAGTATATGTATATATGCTCTTGAGTGTTATTTTTCACTCTCACCCTTTTACCTAAAGCATAACTTCCTAAATTCTTTTATAAGCAAGAGGGACAATTTAGGAATCAGAACCAGCCAACATGAGGTCATCTTTGAGAAAGAAATGTACTGCCCAACTTAGGGGCTACCTATCTGGTTTGGCCAAATTATCTAAAGAGTAAATAGTTACCTTTATAAATAAGTCACTTTTGAGATGTTATTAGAAAACGATTTACATCGGCTTTTTAGGCTGTGGTATATTTGAGTTTTCTAAACTCTGTAAAAAAATCAAGGTAGGAGTGCCTGAGTGGCTCAGTTGGTTAAGTGTCCGACTCTTGGTTTTGGCTCAGGTCATGATCTCAAGGTCATGAGACCAGCCCCATGTCAGGCTCTGTGCTCAGTGGGGAGTTTGCTTGAGATTCTCTTTCTTTCTCCCTCTCTGCCCCTCCCCTTACTCATGTGCTCTCTCTCTCTGTCTTTTCTATCTCTAAAATAAATAAATAAATCTTAAAAAAAAATCAATGTTACATTTTTTGATATTTTCCTATTTTAATGCACTAATCATCCATCATTCATATGTTGAAGTCTAGTCATGTATATAAACAAAATTTATGACATGTTCAATTTACCATTCAGCAGGTCTTAGAATGAACATCACACAAGTAAAAGTGTATAAGAAGACTAACTTTCAACTACAACCTACACAAGAATTAATCACCTGGTTTCAAACAAAATGCTTCCAGTAATGGTTAACTTGTCACCTCATCATAGAATTTGGAATGTATCTCTAATCTTTACAGATAAAATAATATTATTATTATTTATTTTTATTTTTATTTTTTAGTTTGAGGAGGAAAAACTGTAAAGCTATGAATTTCAAATGTCTATCTTCTTAGGTCATATTTCTCTACTATAGGAAAGGATTCTGTTTAATAAATTAAAGATAGTGTCCAACTGAAAAATTCCAGTATATCCCAAATAATTTATTCTTATGTGCCATAATCATAAGTACTACACAGCTTTACTTGTTATTCTGCAAGAAGAATATGTTTGTTATTACTACTCTATTTTGACAGCAAAATTAATTTCATGTTTTTGGAAGTTCATATTAATTACTTGTTAATTATGTTTTAACTACCTTAAAAAGGTTAACTCCTAACTGATTTGTTTTGGATTTTAAGACCATTAAAACTTGTAAATACTTTATTAATATTGCTCTTCAGCATCATCCATATTTGGTTAAAGAATTAAACTAACAGAAAAATATGTTAATGAGAATAAGGAAGGGCAAATAATTCAAGCCTGTTTTTAATCACATATTTACAACCCTTATTATTTTTCTTATTTTTATAAAGCCACAATTTTCTTTCCTTTGATCGGAAGAAATAATGGAAAATGGAGTGGACCATTATGCCATTCTCTATGGATAGGCCACTTTCTGTTGAAAATGTAGCTCTCTAAATTTGATATGGGTAATTTATAAATAATAAGATCATAAACTTAAATTGTTCAAATTAATTTCTCTTACACTCTAATTTTAGGAATTTGCAGTAAAAACATGTTAAACAATTTATAATAAAATATTTTATAGTTAGATTGTACCTCTGTTCATCTACTACTATGTACGATGTTGTATTGTTTGAAAACCCTTTTAGATTTCAATGTGCAATCAAAGAACTTAAAATATAATAGTGCTCTGGAGGTCAAACACTACAGCTCACTAGCCAATATGTGAATTTCCTTAATGGCCATTTACATTTGACTCATCAACTGCCATTTGCTACCTGCTCCAGAAACTGGAGACTCTTTCCTGGATTACATAGCTGATGCAATTATCAAGATATCTAATAATTATAAAAAATTATATACATATTCTTGATCATTTTTACCTAAAAGATTTTTTTGTGCCCCAGGACACTCAATAAATAAGCATGTTGGTGTTTCCTAACAAAATAGTAAAAGTAGTTAATGATAGCTACTTTGATTTTGGGGAAAAAAATGTCTATTGATGTGATGCATCATTAAGTGCAAATATATAGTTATACAGGACTTTAAGATTTATAATTTTGAGTTTCCATAGGGGAAATCATAATCACTGAAGGCAATTTAATGTAATTTGTTGCTACTTTTTAAAACATATAAGGATTCTATAAAAATAGCTAATTAATAGGAATACTGCTTGCCACCTGAGTACTTTAAAATCCTTTTTTTTTTTCATTACCTATGAGGTATGTCATTAAAATTTCAAAATTTAGTAAGATAATAAAAAAAGGAGGCAAGCAGAGAAGACGGAATGAAACTACTTGTAATCAGTAAAATGAAGAACCTTAATCTAAACTTTGTTTTATTAAATTAAATCCATGTTGAGTCTTCTACACATTTAAACTGATTTTAATAATTTACATAATGTTAAAGACAAAGAAAGAAATTCAAACAATAGGAAACCTGCTTGAATTGATCCCGGAGCAACTTGCATTGAAACTTGAAGACTCTAGACTCTCCTGGAAGACCCTGGACTTCTCTGCTGCTATACTTATGACAACATTAGGTGAGAAACAAGGAAAAGCAGTGTCACACTGTATCACCTACACAGACATAATGAGAATTGATGGAAGAAGCAATGGGGGTTATGGGTTACCAGAGGTCTTTCAAGCCCATGGACTCAAGATAATGTTTTTGTAAAAAATAAAAATATTCCACATTTTAGCCTCATTGTCTGTGGTACAACCTTATCATTTGCTCCTTCACATTAAAGTAATTTCCTCAGTTCAAATTTAGCTCCAACCTTGACCGAAATATATGCAATCACACCAAAAAGACTTACATAAGCTTTGAATTGCTACTTTGTTTAGTGTTCCTACTATTGTACTGTTTTAAAAGAAAACAAAGCATTGCACATTTTTCTCTGCATTTATCTAAATTTGTCTCAATCTCCATAGTCTCTCTTTCATTCACTGTCACATTATCTTTGTCTCTCAATCTGTCTTCACAAGAAGAATCTGGTCAACTTATTTCTCTATAACCTATTTTTTTGTCTTTCTCTTTTCCTAAATAATGTATTTTTTCTGATAAATCTCCCCCTATTCTTATAGCTTACTCAAGACTTAGAAATCCAATAGTTAACTTTAATCTTATAATTTCCCTAACATGTAGTTATAAAGTCACTAGGTTTTAATAATTTATTGGTCTCCACCTCGCTGTTAATTATCTTATAGTTCTGAGACCTATTTTTTTATTAACTGTAAAGTTTGTTATCTTCCAAGAGCAGTTAAGTAAATATATCAATGTGCCTTATAAATTCAAAAATGCTACATTAATTCATGGTGCCATAGCTCTAGTTCATAGTCATAAATGATATACGAGGAATAAAAATATATTACTCCAAAGACAAAGGGAGTGTTAATTGTACACATTTCTTAAATCAACCCTTTTATAGTCATAGGTCTGTCATGTGCTTAAAGCAAATCCAGTTTAATAATGATTTTAGATTATTTCTGTTCTGATTAGTCAAGTTTTTCTTTTTAAGATTTTATTTATTTATTTGACACAGAGAGAGATCACAAGTAGGCAGAGAGGCAGGCAAAGACAGAAGGGGAAGCAGGCTCCCTGCTGAGCAGAGAGCCTGATTCCAGCTGGATCCCAGGCCCCTGGGATCATGACCCAAGCTGAAGGCAAAGGCTTTAACCCACGGAGCCATCCAGGCGCCCCAGTCAAGTTTTTTTTTTAAACAGATTATTTTTAAAGAGACTACACTGTAGAGTCTTACAATACAATTTTTGCAGTGAATATAACATCAATCTGAATTTCTAGTCTGCCATTTATAAGTTGTGTGAGCTTAGCTAGTTACTGTTTAAACCTACTTCCTTGTTACTAATAAGGTTCTCCTAGGATTCCTCTGGATTGTTATAAGGATTAAAGCATTAGAGGTGCAGTAAAGTTCGTCTCGTTCCACAGATTGCCAGGAACTATTTTTTTTGTTCTGTCCTCTTTTCAAATAATCTCGATTTCAAAGGAATATCATTATGCACCTGAGCCAAAATAAACAAAACTCAAGCTAAAAATAGTTGTTATAAAGTTAAGTGAAATGACTAAAAAAAAAAAAAAAAAGAATGTAATAAAAAATCATTTGGAATGACAATACAGTCTACAGTTTAAAGGTAGACAATGCTAGTTTCTAAAACATAAAAACTTCCCTACTTAGAATTTACTGGACAATTATCTATAGATTACTTTTCACCATTAACCCCTTTCTTCTTTTTAAAATTTAGTAAACTTTTTGTTACAGGTCTGTTAGGGAGATTTTATACGATAAGTCATACATAGAATATAATGCAATTCTAATAAAGTATTTCATAAATAATACCTCTTTTATTAATGTGATCAATATTGTCATTACTATCATTATCAGAATTGTATATTTTTCTGGAGTGGAATTGCATACTTTTTTTTAATAACCTCAAATAGGTTCATAAAATTTTGCAAGGTGTTGTTAATCAGAAAACTCATATTCAAAATAATCTGTGGGGGGAAAGGAACATTTAAACAAATAAATATACTAGCTAAATTAAGTATTAGAATGTAAACACTTACTCTCTCTCTTAAAATTTCCAGTCTTCAGATTATGAGTATCAATGTAGCAAACTATTAATCAAACATTCTAGAATATTTATATATTTTGCTTGAGAATCTTTAAAGATAGAAAACATTTTTTTCTTTTATCTGTATAGTACAATTATTCATTATAACTGTGCTTCATAGCCAACAATAACATTAATACTGAGTCAGTCAATAAATATATATTTTATGTCATTGGAAAAAATTTAAAAATTGTTATTCTGGGGGTGCCTGGGTGGCTCAGTGGGTTAAAGCCTCTGCTTTCGGCTCAGGTCATGATCCCAGGATCCTGGGATCGAGCCCCACATCAGGCTCTCTGCACTGCGGAGAGCCTACTTCCTCCTCTCTCTCCTTGCCTGCCTTTCTTGCCTACTTGTAATCTCTGTCTGTCAAATAAATAAAATCTTTAAAAAAAATTGTATCAGGTATGTCTGGCATGTTCTTCTATCATGCTTCAGAGAAAGAAATGTCTCCCTTATCTTCCAGGATGACCATTATGCCCTCCATAAATAATTTGACTTATTATTTTAACTTGTACCATATATCTTATGTCCCCAAACATTAATACTTTCCTCTTAACTAACAACTACTTTTCTTTTTGGGACATTTCACCTATTCAAAATATGTATTTTATTTTGTTTTTAATGTAATTTCCCTGAAATTTACAATTGTTTTTCAAAATGCACAATTAAACTATATTTTTTCAAATAAAAGTAAATTATTTCTTATGGTGAATATTTAAAATGGGCAAGTGGCAAGATATTTTTAAAAAGTAAGTAGATAGAAGATAGAAGACAGAGTGACTACCTCAAATTATGAAGAAAAAGAATGGAAGATATTTGGGTAGATAGAAAAAGAATTTGAGAATTTAAAAAGAAGGAGACACAAAGACACTCAAAAAGTAGTTGTTTAAGATTTCCATAGTTCCAAAATTATTTTAAATCTTCACAGTGAAGAGAGAGATTTCAAATCAGCAAAAAATAAACAAACATCTATTAAGAGGCTGTTTGTAACTGTCAAAAAACCAAGTTTCACTGTTTTGAAGTTTAGCAGAAGAAAAAACACATATTTTGTCAATTTTTCTGTATCATTTTCCATTGACTCTTTAAGCTGCCCAACGACAGCAACTTTGTAGGGAGAATCTACTACATACCCTGACATCACAGACATGTCAATACTCACTATGGTCATAGGAGCATTTCCATGGAAAGGAAAAAGCAACGATCATGGTAGTTAAATTCTGATTTCAGTTCAGTTAAAGTAGAATGTAAGAACTTCTTTTTTTCTTTTCTTTTTTTTTTCATCCAGCAGCAGCTGTGTCAGAATAGGAACAAATGAGAGATTTAGATATAGATTAGGAAGAGTTAAAGGAATTAGTGTGAATAAAAGCTTTTATAATTAATATGCCTAGTTGCATAAAAGGCTCTGAAGTTCCTAGCATCAAAGAAAACCCAGCATATAACAAATCAGGGAAACAGCACAGTGAGGGCGGTTTCTAAATAATATGCATCTCACCCTGGAAGAACACTAGGGCAGCAATGAGTTAATCAGTATGATAAGAGAGGATTCAAGACAAAAAATAAGCTATTGTACTCTGTCTTATATTGTAATTATTAGCATTTTCATTGTTAACAAGGGTTAATCACACATAATAGAGACAGTTTTCCGGGTCAATGACTACTGAGTTGTTTAATATAATTTACTTAAACTTTAGGTTAACCTCCATTTTTTTTTTTTTGCTTTCTTTTTGTTTTTCCAAAAAAAGAGGATGGTAGGAGTATAAATTTGACTTTATGAACCATCTCAGGATTCACTGAGGCATACAATTAGAAGATAAATTGGTAGAATCATCAGCGTATATTGTTACATTTTAACCATACCTGAATCACAAATGCCCATGAGAATGTTTTGTTTGAGTTCCCCTTCTTTGGTATTTGAAACTCTAATAATAATAACTAATACTGATACTAATAACTGTAATTGTTTACTTTGTATTTATAAGATAATATTTTGTAAACCTATAGATTTAATTCAGTTTATTGAATTAAAACACTCTTAGTTTGCTATAGATCCTGCAACAAAGAACCACACCCTGGAGGCTTATATAGCTAGAAGTCTTAGATCAAGGTGTCAGCAGGATTGCTTTCTTGTGGTCTGTGAGAGGTGAAGGTATGTGTCTCTCCCAGCATCTAGTAGCCTCCCCTTTGTAGATGGTGTTTCCCTTTCTATAATGTCAGCAGTCATATTGGATTAGAGTCCATCCTAAAAATCTTATCTTAACAGGATCATCTGCAAAGATTATATTTCCAAAAAAGTTCACATTCACAGGTATGGTGGCAGGGGGCTAGAATTTATAAATCATTCTGGAGACATAGTTTGGCCCATAACAATAATCTTTGCCAATAAGGAACTTCAAATACTTAATTTTTTTTTTGAGTAGGAAAAAACTTTTCTGTAATGCTAACAGCCAGTAATTTGAAAAATATTCATGTTTTTTTTTTTCAGAGATACTTCCCCACTGGTCAAAATAAATTTTATTTTTTTTTAATTTTTAAGAAATTTTTTAAAATATTTTTATTTATTTATTTGACAGACAGAGATCACAAGTAGGCAGAGAGGCAGCAGAGAGAGAGAAGGAAGCAGGCTCCCCACTGAGCAGAGAGCCCGATGCGGGGCTCAATCCCAGGACCTAGGATCATGACCCAAGCCAAAGGCAGAGGCTTTAACCCACTGAGCCACCCAGGTGCACCTCAAAATAAATTTTAAAAAGACCAACTAAATAATATAGACTTAAAATACAGTAAGACATTCTCTAGATCTCAAATTTACAGTGGTTTAAAATGGATTAAGCTCAAATACATAAATATATAAATAACAATAGATAGAACAAGTCAAAGATTTTATAAAAGATGATGTTTGATTGTTAACTAAATGTTATAGATATTAGCCATAAAAGTTAAAGAGTAGAACTTAATTCTTTTTAGCTGGACTGAACAGTTAATATGATAGGTACTAAACTAGAAAGTGGAGACTGGATACATTTTAGAAAACCAAAGTAAAGTAGAAAAAGAAATTAATGGGTATAATATTAGAGATGAGGAAAAGACCCTTGAATTTAGAGCAATTAAAATTAATTTAGAAAATTAATTTTCTAAATTTCTAAAATGTAATGAGTATAGGGACGCCTGGGTGGCTCAGTTGGTTAAGCAGCTGCCTTCGGCTCAGGTCATGTTCCCAGCGTCCTGGGATCGAGTCCCACATCGGGCTCCTTGCTCGGCAGGGAGCCTGCTTCTCCCTCTGCCTGCCACTCTGTCTGCCTGTGCTCACTAGCTCTCTCTCCCTCTCTCTCTCTGACAAATAAATAAATTTAAAAAAAAAAAAAAAGTAATGAGTATAATATTAGAGATGAGTATAATATTAGAGATGAGGAAAGACCCTTGAATTTAAAGGGTGATGGGTTACTCAATTCATCAAAAGTACGTTTCAGTGCAGGACATACAAAACTATGTTTCTGTTCTGTACACTGAGAAATGACTAGAAATGTAGGCTACAGCAAAAATGAATCTCAATGCGAGAGAGAGGTTTAGGTTAATAATGAAGCAGAAAATGTTTTAACTCATAACAAGTAAGCTCAAATTCATCTCTTCACATTTGAGTTGTGAGCTCTTGAAAAAGTAACATAATTTTGAGGCTTTGTTTACTTTTATACACACACACACACACATATACTATATACATACATATACAGGGTTAGGTAGCTAGCAAGGTTGGTTGGAGTGTTGCCCATGAAGCATTAAAGTGACTTAAAAAATAACCTCATCTTTAAGGTTACAATAACTTTTTTTTTTTTAGTGTCTGAGTTCTGTGTGCTCCAGGGCCTTTGCCCAAGCTATTATTCTCCTGACTTCTGTCAATATTGCCCGTGTTTTTTGCAAAATTGTCTTCTTTACATTATTTAATGCTCAGTTTAAATATTACCTTCTCAGAGAGCTATATCCTAATTACCTTCTTCTCTTTTATTCATTAATCTTAGTTGAATTTCAATATAACACTAATCAAAATTAATATTTACTTAATGTTTATTTATTCTTCACCTGGCCTTCTCCCAAACTAACATTTATGAGACAAGGACCATATCATTTGTGTTCACCATTTTTACTTTAGCTTCAACAACACTATATAAAACAAATAAATATGGTTAAATGGATGCATTTAATTTTAGTTATTATTATGGTTTTGTAGATAATAAAAAATGTGGGGTTTTTTTGAGGAGCAGAGGCAGCATGAAGCTCAATAAATTATGTTCCTCATACTGTGCAGTTATTTTTTCATATCAAACTCATTATCCTAACTCCAACTTAGGACATTCATACTGACATTCATAGGAAAATATAGCAAAAAAAACACAGTGGCAATTGCAATTGGACTCATAGTCTTGGATTAAATCTTGGTCATCATCAGGCAGCCCCTATATATATTCCAAGTGGTATCAGAATATTCAGTAAGTTTTCAAGGTGCACAAACATACATACTCACAACCATAACATTAGGGTGGTCCAGAGAAATAGAACCAGTAAGATATGTATACATACAGAAAGAGATTTATTTTAAGCAATTGACTCATATGATTGTGTGGGGTTGACAAGTCCAAATTCTGATGGGGAGGTCAACAGTCAGGATACTCAGGAAAGAGTTGCAGTCCAGTCCAAAAGGAGAATTTACTTTTGCTTGGGGAGGTCCATCTTCTAGTATTTTCAGACCTTCAATAGACTGGAAAGGTCTTCCATATCATGGAGAGCAATAGGCTTTCTTCAAAGTGAACTGGTTTATGTAAAAATCTCCTCCAAAAACACCCCCATAGAACATCTAGAATAATGTTTGAGCAAATATCTAGGAATAGTGGGTCAGCCAAGATGGTATATAAAATTAGCCATTGCAAATACAATCACAGAATAACAGAGAATAAAAAGCAGAATGAGAATACAGAGGGAAAAAATTTTGATGGAGCTTTACATTTCTTTTCTAGACTGAGAAGTTTAGCACATTTACTTCTGCACATTTCTCTTTAAAATATTGAATTTTAAAAATGATTTGAGTAGCAAATTTTTAAAAATCAAATTTAAGTTTTCTGATTTATTTATTTATTTATTTATTTTTAAAGATTTTTTATTTATTTATTTGTCAGAGAGAGAGAGAGAGAGAGAGAGCAGGCACAGGCAGACAGAGTGGCAGGCAGAGGCAGAGGGAGAAGCAGGCTACCTGCCAAGCAAGGAGCTGGATGTGGGACTCGATCCCAGGATGCTGGGATCATGACCTGAGCCGCAGGCAGCCGCTTAACCAACTGAGCCACCCAGGCGGCCCTATTTATTCATTTATTTTAAGGAAAGAGAGAGCAGGGGAAAGAGCAGAGAGAGAATCTTCAAGCAGACTCCCTGCTGAGTGGGGAGTCCAGTGTGGGGCTTGACTTCACCACCTAAGAGGTCATGACCTAAGCTGAAACCAAGAATCCGTCACTTAACTGACCTAGCCACCCAGGAATCCCTAAAGCAGCAAATATTTGAAGGATTCTAAAAAAGCCTTTTATGTCAGGAATGGCCAGCGATCCCTGTACTGATGGATGAAAGATTACTCCAAACTTTGCTGTGAAAGAGAGGAGAAAGCAAGTGGGTCAAAGCTCAGAGACAAAGACCCTTTGCCCTTCTTTGCTCCCACTTTTATTTGTCCTTCAGGATGATCACAAATCCTTATCACTGTGTCTCAAGCACATGATGTTTGACAAGGGGTCTAACTAGGACCAGGAGGCTCTGTTTATGAGGATGATACAATATGCTTATCTGTGTGTTCTATGAGTTCTGCTAAACATAACCTAACTGACAATGCATACATCTTTTAAATCACAGGGCAGCTGTTTGGGCTAAGACAGCTTGCAGAAGGCAACTGCCCACAGCATTCTTATCGAAGAGTGGTCATGAAGGTTTCTGCATTCCAAACGTCTGAGCTCTTCTCCTGAAACCTTCCCTTGCCCTTAGTGGTCTCTGTGTTAACATTTTAGCAAGCCAAGTATTATGGCTGATTTCATGCTCTGCATTAACCCCAACACTTTTAGAAAGCTGAGTGACAAAATTCTTACATCTATCTCATTTAAGGACCAAGAAATAATCACTAAATTGGTATTTTTGTCATTGAAACCACCTGATCTGTCTCTCCCACTGTAACGAAGATACTGTGAATACAGATAGTTTGTATTTTTCTTTACTGTTTTTTTTTAGAATCTAGCATGATGACTTGTATATGGAAAGTTTAAAAACAAAACAAAATAAGCTAAAATACATCATGTTAATAATGAGTGATAAAAGATAATCAGATTTGCTCACTAAGGCAATATGATATAAGACAAATTATTAATATTAAAATCAGCCTAATAATAATGCATGTGTATAGACCAGTGTATCAAAATAGAAATTAAAAAAAAAGCCACAAAGATCTATAAATATTGAATAATTCAAATCAACAAGTTGTTCAAAATGAGTATTAACATATTTTAAGTACAATTAATAAAAAATAATAAAAATATGAAAATTTGAGAGTTTAAATGTTCAAGATAGCATGCTAAGGATTTTATAAATATCTATTTGTTTCATTAAGTGCATCAGTATTACTTGGTTTGTTAAGATAGATTGCTGGGTCCCACCTCAGGATTCTGATTAATAGGTTTGGTGTGGGTTCAATCATTTATATTATTAACAGATACTGCATTTTTTACAGATTGAAGGTTTGTGACAACATTGCATTGAACAAGTCTATGAGTGCCATCTTTCCAACAACATTTGTTCACTTTATGTCTCTGTCTCACTTTGGTAAAATGTTTTCATTATTCTATTTGTACTAGTGGTGTGTGATGAGTGATCTTTGATGTTGCTATTTTGGGATGTCATGAACTGTGCCCATGTAAGATAACAAACTTAATTGATAAATATATTTGTTCTGAGTGTTCAACTGACTGGCCAGTACCCATCTCTCTCCTTCTTTTTGTGCCTTCCTCTTCCCTGAAGAACAACAATACTTAGATTAGGCCAGTTAATAACCCCAAAATGGCCTCTATGTGTTCAAGTGAAAGGAAGGGTCATATGTCTCTCACTTTAAATCAAAAGCCAGAAATGATTAAGCTAAGTGAGGAAAGGCATGTCAAAAGCTGAGATAGGCCAAATGCAAGGCATCTTGTGCCCAACACCTAGCCAAACTGTGAATGCAAAGGAAAAGTTTTTGAAGGAAACAAAGAGTGCTACTCCAGTGAACACATGAATGGGAAGAAAGCACAACAGCCTTCCTGATGATGTGGAGAAAGTTTTAGTGATATGGATAGAAGACCACACCAACCATAGCATTCTCTTAAAACAAAGCCCAATGCAGAGCAAGGCCCTAGCCCTCTTCCATCCTGTGAGGGGTGAGGAAGCTACAGAAGACAAGTTTGAAGCCAGTAGAGGTTGGTTCTTGAGGTCTAAGGAAAGAAGCTCTCTCCATAACATGTCAGTGCAAGGTGAAGCAGCAAGAGCTAATAGAGAAGCTGAAATGACACTGAGGCAAGACCCTCCCTCAGCAAAAAGATTGTAGTGCACTCAAAACCTAGATGATGGTTAACATTTCTTAGCTATAAATTATTCTTTAATTAATGTATGCTGCTTTTTATACATTAAACTTGCTCTCTTCATGTCTCTGTCACATTTTGACAAATTTTAATTTGTACTTTTAATCATGTACAATGCTTTTTAAAGATGTAATGTTAGTACACATTTACTAGACTATAGTCTAGTATAAACAGAACTTTTATATGCACTAGGAAACTAAAAAAATTATTTGACTTGCTTTATTGGGATATTCACTTTATTTTAGTGTTCTGGAACTGAACCCATAATATCTCTGGGTTCAGATATACAGATAAATCTGTATATGAAACACAGACATGCTTAATTTGATCCTACTAATATTTTATTATTTTTTAAAAGATTTTATTTATTTTATTTATTTATTTGACAGCAAGAGAGAGAACACAGGGAAAGTGAGAGGGGGAAACAGACCCTCCTCTGAGCAGAGAGCCCAATGTGGGGCTCAATCCCAGGATACCAGGATCATGACCTCAGCAGAAGACAGATGCTTAACTGACTTAGCCACCCAGGTGCCCCATCTACCAATATTTTAAAACTGACTACATATCTCTATCATTGATTGTCAGCTTAATGATATTATCAAGAGATTTTATTCCCTTGCTGATAATGTATTCTATGTGTGATACTACATTTTATTTTTTATTCTTTGAGTTAACTCTTAAATCCTTCTGGACATAACTCCCCTTCATACATAGGAGCAGAGGGATTATTACAGTGCAACTTTTGTTGAAAACATCTTTATTCCTTTGCATGTTGATTATTTATATCTAGTACCAGTTACTTGATTGATTAAAAATGAAATCAGAGAGGGAAACAAACCATAAGAGCATCCTAATCATAGGAAACAAACAGGATTGCTAGAGGGGAGGTGGGTGGGTCACTTGGCAATGGGCATTAAAGAAGGAATATGATGTAATGAGCACTGGGTGTTATATACAACTGATGAATCACTGAATGCTACCTCTGAAACTAGTAATACACTATATGTTAATAAATTGAATTTAAATTTTAAAAAAGTCTAAAAGTATTGTATTGTGAGTGGGCAAAGGCCATATATCTGCATTATAAACATGATGTGACTTTTAATATATTAACATATTAATCAGTGTTTATAAATTAACAAATACAAATGTGATTTTAAGTATATAAGTAATTAAATGTTAAGTATCATTAAAAACAAAGATTCTCATTCTTTTGTAAAAAAGAGTTTTTTGTGTTTTTTTTTAACATTTACTATCATCATTTGCATTTCTATTGTGGTTAAAATGACTTTTCTTGGAGACACTGATATTTATGCAACAATTTGAATCTAGTGTTTAAAAACTAAATTTATTTCATTATATCACCCTAAATAAAATAGATCAACATTTTTAGTAAATATAAGACACAATATTGCCTAGAGGAGTAATTAATTACAAGGTATTTGAAATTACTTTCTGAATAAAATATTTTTAGTTTTGCTTCTTTTCCTACATAAAACTATCAATTTAAAAATACATTTACAATTATTTAGTGATAGAGACCTGTCACACTTTTTCTCTCAGAAAAATAATAATATTGACAACATTATATCAATCAACAACATTCTGGATATATATTTCAAGATTAACAATATATCTTAGAATTCAATATGTTTGCTTCTGAATGAAAGATAATTGTAGCAGTAGTGTTTATGATTTAAAATAATTTATATGTGATAGTTTGATCACGCATGCTCATGCAAACCAATGAACATTTTGACAAGAAAGTATCCAAGACAGATTCATGTGTTCTTGACCAATGAGTTAGCAGACATTGAGAAAGGCTCTCCTTTCCTGACACAGACCTTCACCTTTTGACTTGATTCAGTCAGCACCTCAAGTTCATAAAAGCAATAATATTTCTAAGTATGAAATACTTGAAAAACTATATTGTAAATTTTTAGTATTAACTACCTTTACCATGTGAATCTTTAAAACTTAGGTCTTAATGAGTTTACTCTTTTATCACATGAAAATGCTCTTCATTCTAATTGTCTGCCTTGACATTATAAACAATGACATTCCATTGTGTTTAAAGGCCCAGTATTATTACATCACTGACACTTTTGTCCGCTTTAGAATAAAGTCTATGTCTTTGTACTACCTTTTTGCCTCCAAGAGACTGAAAGCTCCTTGGGGACAGGGACCATGTCTTATTCATCTTTGTGTCTCCAGGGTCTATTACAGTGCCTGGTACATAGTAGGTTCTCAATAAATGTGGAACCAACTGAACAGAGCTGCCAACAAATACAAAACTCTACATCCCCTTTTAACTATTTTTCACTTAATTTCAGCAAATATTACTAAGGAATAACAACATTACTTGGAAATGCCATTCTCAGATTTCTCAGTTATGTTCACATATTATTTAAATCTTAAAATGCCTTGTTTTAGAAGGGCTTTCATTCTATAATATCTAGTATTATCAAATACTTATGTATAAATTAATTTCAAGAATATTTAACATAGTGTTATATGAACTTAGAAAAACTAAAAGAATTAGATTTTACAGAGTACTCACATAACAAAAGTTGTTTGGATTCTGTTTTGCTCTTAGAAATCTGACTTTTTTTTTAATTTTATGTAATTTGAATTAAGGTTCCCATTATGACAGCACTTTACTTTGAAGTGAGATTTTTTAATGTCAAGAAGAAAATCATCTCCAAGTTGGTTGACAATTTATTAAGCAAGAGGTCTTGGGAGATTATCACACATAATATTATAAGACATAATGTCATAGGGCTTGTCATTACAAAACAAATAATTTAATGTAAATCAGAATGTATTTCAAACCTCTCATTTAAAAAGTCATAAAAAGCCTTCAGAAAGATAATTTTTGGGATAAAAATGAATATTTTTATACTCTCTTGAGAAAAAAAATATTGTCCATTCAAACTTGCAAATATGTATGCACTGAAGCCTATTCAAGTAAATAAAAATTGTCCATGTTTGTACTGCTAAAAAGAACTAAAGTGGAGAAACAACAATTGGGTGATATATATTAACATTTCTTTTCCATCCCAGAATTTTAATTGTCAATCACCTGTTCCTACTGCCAGTATTATGCTCAGAATTTTGTCATGGTTGATTACCAATCATCCTCTATTTTTACAATAAGTTGGTTATGGTGATAAGTATAAGCTGACTTGTTTTATGTTACTCAAGTAGCAAGTTGAAGACTTAAGCTGAAATATAATTTGAATCTGAATGAGAAATGATTGAATTGCATAGGCAAGTATTGGGCTATTATGTTGCAGCAGATCCTTCACTGTTAGTTTGGTAAAGCAGAAATTCCAATATAGTTTTCAATCTCAAAGTATAGATATAAGGAGATGTTACTTATGCTTTACTAGAAACGGGGATAAATTAAGAGGAAAAAGCATAAAGGAGGAAGAGATCCTACTTGGGCTCTAGTGTTTATGTTGCCTCAGTTTAATGTCAATCAATAAATAATACTTGAATTTCCTTTTCTGTAGAATTAAAGTATCAAAGTATATATATAATATATATATTATGTATAATATATAATACATTATGTAAAACAAATCTATTGCCATTTTAGTCATCAACTAAAATGGTTTAACTTCAAAATATATTTCTGAATATCTTAATCAAGAATGAGTAACTTTTTTTAACCTAATCATATCCAAAAAGGGAGTAGTATTTAAATACAGACATTTAGGTTTTCTCCAGAAACACTCTTTTTCTCTCTTTTTCTTCTTCACTTTGTAACATCTAACCCAGGGACAACATAAGCATTTAGTTCAATGAGATGGAAAGGTAAATGTATATTAACTTAGCAACCATTATGTGTCATACTAGTCATTACTTTATTAAAACAAATATGTGTCAGTTATTATTTCCCACCATATATATGAACATATGTAAACTTTAAAAAGAAGTAAATTGCTAACATTATGTCTCTGGTAAGTGTTAATGCCTACATTTATAATTCTTAAGTTTAAAATTAATCTAATGTTTAAATTAATAATTCTTTGATTTCAAATCCCATGCTTTCTCTAGTTCCATGTTAACTTCCAATCCAAGTGGTTAGGGTGAAAATGAAGAAATTCTCAGGTACTATGGCTTCTTTATCAAAGAGTGCTCCCTTGGTTTAGAGATTTCTTTACACATATGTCAAAAAATTTGACTCCAGAAACTATGCTATGAGGGTCATCTACACATGAACCTCTGATGATCAGAGAATTGAGCATCGATTTTTTTTCAGTAATTATGCCTCATTTTAAATTACCAATTCAGATCTTAGTAAAATACCATGATTACTTTTATAATTAACACTCTAATTCTATTGGTGATTACTACTACCTAAATCAACTATGATATCAAATGCTGACAATACACCCTATTCTAGTGTATAATTAAACTGTATCTTTCCTTAATTACTTATTTATCAATTGATATATGCATTTATCTGGATGTACATTCAAACTGGAACATGATAGGCCAGCATATAACCAACCATATATATTCATTCACTGAACAAATACCATTAAACATCCATGAGATTCTAGTTAAACACATTATTAACATATACCAGAAAATTACTCTATAAAAAATTATTATGAAATATATGAAAATTAACTAGCAAAAATAATTTCTATATACATTTCTCTAATGGGGAAATGCTCTATAACAGTCATGAGATAATCAAAATTAGTAAAATTCTCATAGCAAAATAAAATTCATAGAATATACCAAAAAAATGCAATTGTCAGGATCCAATGATATAAAAAAAGTACTATAATACATTATAAATTTTAAGTCACTGTAGAAATTAAAATAGTAATTTCTATATATTTGAAAGTATTATGTACAAAATTATATAACTTTCTGCTATAGTCAATAGGATTATAGTCAAAATACTAAATTAAATGAAGAACAATTGTAGTTATAAAATTGGGACTCTAATTGTATATGATGGTTAATTTTATCCATTAACTTGAGTCAAGGAGTGCCTAGATTTTAGGTCAAATATTATTCTGTATATGTCAGTGAGGATATTTATAATGAGATTAACATTTGAATCAATAAACTGAGTAAAGCAGATTGCTCTCTCTAATGTGGTTGGATAGCACCCAATCAGTTGAAGGCCTTAATAAAATGAAAAGGCTGACTGTCTCCCAAGCAAGGGAGAATTTTTCTTACCATTGGACTTAAACTGCAGCATTAGTTCTTTCTGGACCTCAAGCTTGTTTTGGCCATCAGACTAGAACTGTGCCATTAGTTCTCCTGAGTCTCCAGCTTGCTGACTCACCCTGCAAATCTGGGGACCTATTTCAGACTCCATAATCACTGAGCCAATTCCTTATATATATTTTATTGCCCTCCCCTCACCCTAGGGAACTCTGAATAATACACTATAAATGTCACTCCTAAAAGGTTGAGGAATGTTCTTTAATAAACTTTTATTCTCCCAGGTCTTCAGCTGTTGCCTAGTAAATGAATGTTGAATGAGAAATTCTCAGATAAATACCTTTCTTATTGTTATAACAAATTTTCATGTAACTTCTTATTACCAATAACCAGTGGTGGCAATTCTTATCATTTATTCTCTTTTAATTTTATGTTCAGTTTTTCCCAATACAGTAAGATATTGACATTAACATTATCAATATGTAAGTGAAGAGTAAGTTCCAAAATAGTTTCATTTCCATAAAATTACATAGTACTTTGTATTATTAGCTATATAGAGAGTACAAAATAAACCTTAGAGTGGATCTAAGGGCTTTACAGCATGATTCATGCAGACTTCTAATAAACTGTCCTCTATTTGATTTTGACAACCTTAAATTTGGGATTATACTCAGCTCTGTTACCCTAGAAAAACTTCATCTGAAGGACAAAAACCTGTTTCTTTACAAATGTGGTACATACTTAATTTTAGATGCCATGTTGTTACTGAAAAACTTTGACATTAAGCAGATAAACTGATCAAGAAAAAGAGGTCTCTAACACATAATCCAATTCTACAGTATGGCTGAGATTTACAAGACATTTCTGTGCTTCCAGGAGATCTAACAGATTTACTTCCCAGATGCTATTATCCACAATTGTTTAGATTTAAAGGAGAGTAGATTATACTTCTTTCCATAACAAAACATGGAGCTATTTTATCTATTCTTTATTCTGAGATAATTTTTTTCAACATTCTATGGGATAAGTAAAATATACTTGATTAACCTTGACATAATTGATGGATGGCTTTTCATCAATAACAGTCTTAAAGAAAATTATTTAAAAGTGTGGTAATGGACAAGTTAATTATTTTTATATATACTTAAAACATCCAACATATTTTCATCAAATATCAAAAGCATTCAGAAGATGGGAATGGTAAAGACAATTTGTAAGTATAAAGTATAGACATTATTTTTAGAAACATAACAAGAGAACATCCATTAAAAATAAATTTGACTATACAGAAACCTAACATGTTAGTGAGAATGAATGTGTTCTATGAAATTTTACGTATGATTTTTTTTCCTGAAATGGGAGAATAATTGAATTTGTTTAAGTGCTGATAGGACCCAACAAAGAAGGATATCTGGAAGACATTGGTGATAGAAGGAATAATTGATAGAAATGTCTCTAGGGAGTGCAGAAATTAATGGAATACAGTGAACATAATGAAGGCTTATATCTAGCCTTAAGGAAGACATGCTATCCACTGTAATTGTTGGCAAAAGTAAAGGGATGTGAGCCAGGTTTTCAGCTGTCAATTAAACTACTATACTATCAACTTTTTCAACTCTCCCTAATCTGAGAACAGTTTTTTCAGAATTCTTTTTTTTTTTTAAAGATGTATTTATTTTAGGGAGAGAGAGAGCACACCTCTAAGAGTGAGGGGAGGAACAGAGAAACAGACTCCCCACTGAGTGCAAAGCTGGATGCAGGGCTCAATCTCATGACTCTGAGATCATGACCCTTGCCAAAATCAAGAGCCAGACATTTAAATGATTGAGCCATCCCAGAACACTTCAGAATTCTTACCAATAGATGGCCAGGTTAGATTCTGCCATCAAGAGGCATTTGCATATTCGTAGAAATTGGAAGCTGCAATTGTCTTCCAGCAGGATGGGAATACCATGCACAAAAAGAAGATATAAATTGTGTCCTAATTCTGAGGATACTCTTGTATTACGAGTGTTATCATTGGTGTGGTTTCCTCATTTTCTGAAAGCCAGAGCAATGCCAATTATTAGCTCTTCCATAGGTTTGTTGATAACATAATTCACCATATATCAACCCCTCCAGTTGAAAGGCCTAGAACAGTTTTCTTTTTGTTGTCTTATTGCTGAGGATATTTTCAAATAACATATCAGATAAAGGGTTAGTATACAAAACCTATAAAAAACTCATCAAACTCAACACCCAAAGAACAAATAATCCAATCAAGAAATGGGCAGAAGACATGAACAGACATTTTTCTCCAAAAAAGATATCCAAATGGCCAACAGACACATGAAAAAGTGCTCAACCTCACTCAGCATCAAGGAAATACAAATCAAAACCACAGTGAGATACCACCTCACACCAGTCAGAATGGTTAAAATTAACCAGTCAAGAAATGAGAGGTGTTGGTGAGAATGCGGGGAAAGGGGAAACCTCTTACATTGTTGGTGGGAATACAAGCTGGTGTAGTCACTCTGAAAACAGTGTGGATGTTCCTCAAAAAGTTAAAAATAGAGCTACCCTACAACCCAGGAATGCCACTACTGGGTATTTACCCTGAAGATACGAATGTAGTCATACGAAGGGGCACGTGTACCTGAATGTTTATAGCACCAATGTCCACAATAGCCAAACTATGGAAAGAACCTATAAGTCCATCAACAGATGAATGGATAAAGAAGAGGTGATATGGAATACCACCATATATACAATGGAATGCTATGCAGCCATCAAAAAAGAAATCTTGCCATTTGCAAGACTTGGATGGAATTAGAGGCCATTATGCTAAGTGAAATAAGTCAACCAGAGAAAGACAATTATAGATCTCTCTGATATGAGGAATTTGAGAGGCATGGCGGGAGGGTCATGGGGGGAAGGGAGGAAAAAAAATTAAACAAGATGGGACCAGGGAGGGAGACAAACCATAAGAGACTCTTAATCTCAGGAAACAAACTGAGGGTTGGTTGATGGGAGGGGCCTGGGAAGGATGGGGTGGCTGGATGATGGATATTGGGGAGGGTATGTGCCATGGTGAGTGCTGTGAATTGCATAAGTCTGATGATTCACAGACCTGTACCCTTGAAACAAATAATATGCTACATGTTAATTTTTAAAAATCAAGTAACAACAACAACAACAAAAAACAGTTTTCACTTCCTTGACTCAAACCTGACTGAAAATGTGCAAACACATGTATAGTTATAGTGGCTGAAATTTGAAGTAGTTTCAATATGAAATGTAGGAAACAAATTTAGTCATAAAAAGGGGGAGTTAAATACTTTTAAGAAACAATATGTCCTTGCAGAGAATAAGAGAAAAAATCAAGTTGTCAAATAGAGTGTAGCTTAGCACCAGTAAAGAGTAGAAAAACTTGATAGTGAATATATAGTTACCATAATGCAGTGGGGTTTTTTTTTCCAATAGCAATTATACTCCTAGAATAAAAGTAGAAAAGGACAATAATGGCTTAAGAAGCCCAAAAGAGCAAAGAAATTAAGAATGGTGGTTGAAGTGACATAATAGTCAGAGGAGATTGGTTTCCCTAAGGGACAAGTACAGATATCTTGTTTAAAAAAAAAAAAAAAAAGTGTGTTTGAAGCATTTAGAATTACTTGGATGTATTTGAAGATTTTTAGACTTTTGCACATGGTGAAATGGGTTTGGGGAAGCAAAAACAAAAAACATGATACTGTCATACTTTTGATGGATGAGTATATACCCACAATGGATGAGACCTAGATTAATCACGTATTTGTGGAGCTGATATTTGTGGAGCTGACCTTGTGGACAATAACAACTGTGAAAGGGGTGTGTGTTTTAAGCCTTAAACAACTCATTCAGGAACATACTTCTAGAACAACTCACTTGCTCTTGAAATATAAGTGTATTCCAATAAGATATGTTTCAATTTTCTTCTCAATCCTTAACCTTTATTTTACTCGGTGGATCTAGAAGATTTATCATCTTATTCATATAATTTATCTCTGTGTATAGTCCAACGAATAGGTACTTGTTATTATAGGCAAAAATTTTCATTTGCTTTTTCACATTTTTGGATTTTTAAAAAACTTTTAAAACTTTTTTCTTATTCTTACTTTTAATAAAGACTATTTCTTGGCAGACTATTCCATCTTTCCTCATTCGATGGCGATACAGTACAAGTTATTACTGTAGCATTTTAAATTATTCACAACAACTTGATGAACTGAAATTAAATGAATAATAATAAACTATATATGGTGAATTGCTGAATAGTCTAGACAGCTGTCGGGTCATAATGATCATGTAAAATGTTAAGGGTCTATTAATGGCTGAAATACTATTATAAGAATATACACAATCAGAATATAAATATGAAGATATGAACTTTCCTTTACATAAAACTTTTTTTCTTGAAAATTGTTATCACAATCAAATCAATCACAACGCATTCAATCAATAGTATTATCCAAAAACCTACAAGAAGACACAACTACTTCTTCCACTACACGTTATTACACTTATTCCTCTCATTTGTCTTGTGGAACATTTTCATGATATTTCTATACATACAGATAATAGGCTTACCAAATGCATCCACTAGAATATAGGTAAAACTATTGTAACAAAGTTCAAAAAATACACCCACATAAAGAAAGTTTTTCTTTTTCATTTTTCTTACTCATTTTACTCTTCACATAGCACTCTATTGACAGGCTGGAGTAAAAGCCAGCAGCATAATATGACTCAGCTTCAGTGTGTCATTCAGAGATCAAATTTCCTCCACCACACTTCAGGAGATTTTCCTAGTCCACATGGTTGAAGCTAGGAGATTATATATATATATATATATATATATATATATATATTTACATATATAATATGTATACATATATATGTAACTATATATAACTATATATATAGTTATATAGGTATATTCCGACAGGATGGGCAAAAAGCAGAAAAGGTGGGCAAGCAATATTATTTTCATCTCATACATTATTATCATTTCTCTTTCACTCAGATCACGTTAGCAAGACAAAAATTCCCTAGACACTTCTAGGCAGGAAACAGAGTTTTTGATTACATGGTCATATACCCAGCATAGATTATTGGGATTAAGAAAGACAGGATGTGGGATGACCTAGTCATCTGCCATACCAAGATCCTAAGTTAGAAATGTGTATTTCTCAATCATATGGACTAAAGCTATCCCTCTCTATGTTTTACCTAAGAGCCCATCACTCTAACTTGTCTTTATTCTACATTTTCACCAACTTAGCTGCAGTTGGGATTCAAGTAATACTTACTAATATAATAAAGAGTACTTAGTTTCTATTCCACTTCATTTTCCCCTCAGTTATCTAAAACTGGGGAACATATCAAAGCTATTTGATCTTTAACTTCCACATGTGCAAATTCAAGTTAAGAGAAAGTAATTCATAAAAATTGCGTGACTTAAATGAAATAAAATGGATACAGCATCTGGATACATAATAAAACACTACTAATTTCCTAACTCCCTTTAGTCTCATTAGCAAAATCATTCTTATATAATATAAAATTCATCCCAGAAACTTCTAGGCATTTAAATTCTGACAAACTCTATAGAAATATAAATACAGATTTTGTGTTTCGGTTCCAAGGCCAAATTTGTCTAATAGGGGGTCAAGTAACTGTGTGGAAACATAAAATGATGTAGTAATTTTCCCTTGCACTCATATAATTATTCACTCTACTTTGTTTTTTGGTGGATTTTTACTCTCAGATTTGTTCACAAGTGTTTAGAATACACCATTCCACTTTAGAGAAAATGGATTAGAAATAGTATATGAATCACTATGAGTGTGTTTTCACAAATACAAGAAACACCTAACTTCAGCCACAATATCCATGATATACGGAAAGATTTGACCACAAAAAATATATTGTTGGACAAATGCCTAATTAAAATGCATAAATTGTATTCATTTGTGCTTTAATTTTTTTCTTAATTTTATTAATACAGAGTACAGTTGACTGTTTTGTGTACAGTTATATGAATTTTTTTTAGTTATATGAATTCTAATCCATGTATGTTTACTACACATTACATATACAACCACCACAATTCCAGCAGACCAAAAAAGCTCCCTTAAGCTATCTTTGCAGCCACAGCCTACCTCAGTCACCAAGTCCCATTAACTACCACTTTGTTCTCCAAAACTATAGCATTTGCTAAGAATGTAATGTAGGAGTATATAAACAAAGGGCTCCTGGGTGGCTCAGTCCATTAAGCATCTCACTTGTGATTTCAGCTCAGGTCATGATCTCATGGGTTGTGTGATCAAGACCCCCAACCCCTTCCCCACCACATGGAGTCCTGCATCAGGCTCTGAGCTTAGCAGAGAATCTTCTTGAGATTTCCTTTCTCCCTCTACCTCTGCCCCTCCCCACCAGTGTTCTCTTTCTCTCTCAAATAAATACATAGATCTTTTTAAAAAGAAAGAAAGAAAGAAATACATATTGTATGACTTTTTGATGATGGCTTTTTTCAAACTAATTCCTTTGATATTCACCCAAGTCACTGCCTGCATCAAGTTTGCAACTTCCTCTTGTGCAATAGTCTTCCATTGGGTGTCTCTACCACAATTTGTTTTTCCATTTACCTATGTGGAACATTTGGGTTGTTTCCAGTTCAGAGACATTGTGAATACAGCTACTACAAAACATTTGTGTATAGGTTTCCGTGTGAACATAATTTTCAATTCTCTAGAGTAAATTCCTGAGAAGAACTGTTGGGCCATATGGTGAGCACATGTATAGCTCTATAAACAACTACCAAACTATCTTCCAGACCTAACTATACCGTTTTGCATTTCCACATGTAAGGTCTGTATTAGAGTTTCAGTTTTTCAATATAATCATCAACACTATGTGCTGTAAATGATGTTGTTTTTCATTCTAATAGGTTTGTGGTTCTATTTCATTTTGTGGCTTTTTTTTTTTTTAAGATTTTATTTATTTATTTGTCAGAGAGAGAGAGAGAGAGAGCGGAGGCAGAGGGAGAGAAGCAGGCTCCCTGCCGAGCAAGGCTCCCAATGTGGGACTCGATCCCAGGATGCTGGGATCATGACCTGAGCCGAAGGCAGCTGCTTAACCAACTGAGCCACCCAGGCGTCCCTCATTTTGTGGCTTTAATTTGCATTTCCCTAATAGCTATATATTTTTATTTACTATTTGCGTACCCTATTTTCTTTGATTAAATGATTGTTATTTTTTCCAATTTTTATTTCATTGTTTTTTTTTTATAATGTTGGGTTTTGAAAGTCCAGACTCTTATAAAAGTTTGTTAGATATATGATTGTAAATATTTTCCCTGTATATAGTTTGTCTTTTCCTTTTCTTACCAGTCTCTTCTCACGGAGCACAAGTTTTTCATTCAACAAAGTCTCATGTGTTATCTTGTTTTCTTTTATAGTCATCCTTTCGGTGTCATGGCAAAAATTGGCAAAAACACAGATCATAATGATTTTCTCTTAAAATTTTCACTAAAAGTTATATAGTTTTGTGTTTTACATTTAGATCAATGACCCATTTTGACTTAAATTTGTATAACAATTTTGTATAACAAAATTTGGGTCAAAGTATATATTTTTTTAAATTTTCCCAGTTATTCCAGCAGTTTTGGTAAGTTTGGTTTTTTGACACAGGATATGGAAAACTTGCTGAATGTTCCATGTATATTTGAAATGAATTTGTATTCTCCTGTTTCAGGGTTAGGTGTCTAAAGGGTATAAATTAGATCTAGTGATTTTATAGTGCTTTTCAGTTCTCTATAACCTTGTTGATTTTCTTTCTGAAAGTGATAAAAAAATTACAGAGAAGGGTATTGAAGTGTCCCTCTATAATTTAGCTTTTTCAACCATTTCTTGTGTATTTTGAAGCTCCGTTGTTTGGTGCATGTGCATTTAGGATTTTAACATCATTTTAGAGAACTGATTATTTTATAATAACGCAATATTGTTCTCTTCCCACAGTAATTTTTTTATGTATACTTGGTGTGATAGTTTTTAGCAGTTTGATTATGATGCATCTGTGTGTATATTTATTTGGTATATCCAGTTGCAGTTTACTAAGCTGCTCAAATCTATACATTTATATCTTTTGCTTAATTTGGAAATTTTTTAGCTATATTTTTAGCTTTATTTCCTCTAAAGATTTTTTTTTGCACCACATTCTTCTCTCTTTCTAAAACTCTAATATATGTTAGAATTATTATTACCATAATCATCATTATATTAGTTAAGTTTCTACAGAAAATAGGACTTATACAGAAAGATTTATTTTAAGGAATTGGCTTACATGATTTTGGTGACTAGCAAATCTGACATGTGAAGAAGAGCAGCAGGTCAGCATGCTGGAAATTCAGGTAAGTTGATGTTGCAGTTTTGAGTCCAAAATCTGCAGGCTACAAACTCACACAGGTCCTATGTTATAATCTTGAGGCAAAATGGCTTCTTCTTGGGGCACCTGGGTGGCTCAGTCAGTTGAGCATCCAACTCATGGTTTCACTTCAGGTCATGATCTCAGGGTCGGGTGATTGAGCCCTTCATTGGGACCCATACTCAGTGGGGGGTCTACTTGAGATTCTCTCTCTCTCTCTCTCCCTCTGCCCTCCCCCATCCCCAGGCCATGCACTCATACTCTCTTTCTATAATAAATAAGTAAATTTTTTTTTAATTGGTGTTTCTTCACCAAGTCCTCAGTCTCTGCTCCTAAGACCTTAATTTATTGAATATAACCCACACATATCATGGAGGATAAACTGTTTTACTCAAACTCATTGGGTTTAAATGTTAATAACATCTAAAAAGTGCAACATCTACTATACTGGTATATGTGTTATAAGTATAGACTAACTATTAACCTATAATAAGTATTATAGGAAATAGCAAAAACTTTAAGGATGATACCACACTTTTAAAAAAGATTTTATTTATTGATTTGAGAGAGAGAGAGAGAAAGAGTGCAAGCAGCAGGCCGAGGGAGAGGGAGAAGCAGACTCCCCACTGACCAGGGACCCCAACATGGGACTCAATCCCAGGATTCGGATATCATGACCCATGCTGAAGGCAGACATTTAACCAACTGAGTCACTCAGCCTCCCCAAATACCACATTTTAATGAATACTGTCTGTTGCCTTGTCATGGAAAACCAAGGGGATAATATTCATTTGATATAGGTGGCAATTATTAGTTACATGTATACATATGGGGCTGGGTACAGGAAGGAAGAGCAACTAGGGTTCAAATGCATACTGTAGATGACAGATCCATCCTTGGTGAGTCTTTGTGTGTGTGAGTCTGTATGTGCATACATGAGCATTTAGAATAAGACACGTGTGTCATGCTTGTTTTAAAAGATAACTTTTTTTTTTTTTAATTTTCTAGATGGGCCTGGTTTTATTTCCTTTTTTTCAGACTTACTCATGTTCTTATCTTCTACCAATGTAGCCATTTTAATCTATTTTTCTCTCTGGTAGTGGTATATAGAACTTAACACATTTCTCTAATTAAAATGAATTGAGAGAATTGCACCATGACCACCACTTCTTTGTGCCACCATCCTGCTTTATCTTAAGAACTGTATCCCTTTCCTGTCTGAGAAATAACTTGCCACACTCTATGAACATCAAATCATTTTCTTAAAAAAAAATCATTTTCTGCCATATTTTTGTGTGGAAAATTGGTAAAGGTAAACACTCCATATTAATAATGATTGTCTTTCTCTTCCAGAAAAGAATGAAGCAAAAGCTATTCATTCTTTTTTTATCATCTTTTTTTATCATCTTTTCCTTACAGTATATAGTCTGATAATTAGAAAAAAAGTTCACCCAGTCCACACTCATTTCATATGTGCTTTCCCTCATCCCTGATTAGTGAATCTGTCTCTTTTCCTGTAATGTGTGAAATTAGGTCTCTCTACTTTGAGATGGCTTGTTAAAAGGGAGATAAATGCTATGTCCATGTGGGTTCGTGTGGTATGATGAGCTCTAAGTATCCCGTGAAGCAATCATTTATAGGGTCAGGCACCATGGGTCAAATCAGGCACAAAGGTATGGAAAAAATGTGCTATGATAATCTGAAGTAAAATGATTTTTAAAATATGTTAATTGCTTGATTTTATAAGTCACTGAGGGTTAAAATAAGTCAGGGACTACATCAAAATTCAACTTTACATAGTACATTTAATGAAAAATAAAGGTCAGTGTAAAAGTGCCTGGGGCATTCCATAGTTTTAAAACTGTCTAATCCTTAGAAGCTGATGCTTAAAACATGTACCTTTCAATTACAAATTAGTTTTTAAAATAACCAATTATCGTAGGTATTTAATTTTAAAAATGTATACTATTCAATTTCAAAGTGGATCTTAGGGCAAAGGATTAGATGATAGGTTTTTATAAGGAACAGGCATATCTCTGTGTGTGTGTGTGTGTGTGTGTGTGTGTGTGGTGTGTGTAAAATGTCAGTTTCACCCCCTGGAAATTAGTGTTTTTAGCACATTGGTAAAAAGAACATATTCAAGCGTCTTTCAACAACCTCTACTATGTCTTTAAAATACAAATGGAGGTGCCTGGCTGGCATGAGACTATTAATCTTGGGGTTTGTGAGTTCAAACCCCCATTAGACATAGAAATTACTTTAAAAATAAAATTCAAAGTGGAGTTTTCATTTTTATTGAAAACAAATTTTTGCACAATGATTTTGGTTCAGATAAGTGCTAAAACATAAGATTTTGATGCATTTTGCTGTGTCTGTGGAGTATGTGTTCTTGCTGGGAATGGAGGTGTGTCAGATGAAATCTACAGGGGCAAAAATGTGAAGAAATAAATTATTTTTTTCATAATAAGGACAGAAATGTAAGAGCATTGGGAAGATGTACATTATTGCTACAATTTCAAAGAAAAAAGAAACAGTGGATAAGATTAAATATCATTACATGAAACACAATGTAATTTTTAAAAAATATGTGAAATAATATATTTATAGTAGTTCATAGGTATAATGGTGCCATAAAATAGTATGAAATAATATAGAGCAGTCAATTTTCAAGAGAATATCTACATTCAGTAATGTAAAATAAACTCATGATGACAGGAATTTTACTTTTTTCTCTTTCATTCATTGCTATAAACTATTGTCTGTAACAGCAGTTCACATATCAAAACCATTCAATAAATAATTTTTGAGTAATGATTATTTCCTTATAGTTCAATTTAATTGTTACTTTTTAAAAAGATTTTATTTATTTTTTGTCAGAAAGAGAGTGAGAGAGAGCACAAGAAGGGGGAGCAGCAGGCAGAGAGAGAAGCAGGCTCCCCGCTAAGCAAGAAGCTTGACACAGAACTCTATACCAGGACCCTGGGATCATGACCTGAGCCTAAGGCAGACACTTAATGGACTGAGCCAGGTTTCCCTTTGTAACACATTGCTTATATCTGATATGCACTTGGAGCAACACTGGCAAAGATACATTGAACTTTGGTAAAATGAACATTCACAATAATGCCAAAAATATTTTATTTCTTTGTCAAAAATCAAAAAATCAAAATAAATAAGTTGGGTACAAAAAAAAAAAGGATTCTTCTCTTACTATGGGAACATGAGTTCACCAAGAACAAAACAACACCAACTACTATAAAATTCTAAAAAGGAAGATCATCATTAATTCATTCATTCACTCATTCAAAGAGCCTATTTTGGGTACCAGCTGTGGTTTGAAAAAACAAGAAATATATTATTTCTCCAAATGATTTATAGCTTACTGGATGATAGAGACATATGAACGCATAGAGGTGGGAAATATTTTTGGACATGGGCAAATAAACAACTAACTCACCAAGAATTTGGATAGCAGGGGAGAAAACGAATCAGAAAAAGAAGTGAAGCTTAATCTATGACTTAACAAATAAACTATATTATTAGAATGAATAATATTATTTCAGCTACTTCAAAATATATAGATCATAAAGAAAATTTATATTTTTAGATCTAAATGCATACACAAATATGTATCTCCCGCACTTCCTATCATTAAAGAACGCTTATGCCACTAATTCTCCCTTAAAATAATTTTGACCAGTGAACACTTTTATGTATAGTTCTAAATAATTTTTCCCCAGCCACAAATCTTATCATCCCAGGTCAGTGTTTCTTTGGAAAAAACAAACAAACAAACAAATTTCATCAAAGACACAAATATTCAGTCCTTAACACTCTGTGGAAATCATGGGATCTCATTCCCTTGACCTCTCCATTTGTTTTTCTTTTTCCTTTTCCACCTGCTTTGTCTTCATTCTCTTCCTGAACTTGCATAAGTATTCTAACATACTGCAAGCAAGCTGATAATATAAAAAATGGTTAAAATTTTGCATTATGAAATCCAAGGTGGAAAGGAAATAAATGAAGACAAGAGAGAGAAAATAAAGGCCATGATTTTAAGATTGCAATTTTTCATTTTGAAATTTTCTCTCTAAATTTCCCTTTCCCTCCCCCCTCTTTATGTTTTTTATCTCCATATGAATCATTGATTTTTTTCATAAACTCAGTAATTAATGTTGCTTTCTTTCTAATATATTGGTTTAGAACTTTTTTTTTTTTCACAAATATCCTTCAAATGTTGAGAACAATTAAGGTAAACTTTTGCTTGACAGGATTTATCATCAATTTATAGTTAAGAATTTTATTCTCAGGAGAGTAAAAATAAGTTAAACATCTTTCCTTACAGAACACTTCTTGGGAAAGACTTTTCTTTCAAAGTATACTATACTTCAATATGTTTATTCATTAAATTTAATTTTAAACATAGACTTTTTTCTAAAAAATAACAAAATAATACATGTTCAATAAAAAAATGGAAGAAAAGGAAAAAACAAACAAAAATATCTTTGAAATCTCTACAGTAACTATAAAATATATAGCATAGAATATTTTATGTTTTCCTTTTTAGGGAAAATATATTATAGTGTCTGTTATGGGTTGGATTTCATCCCTTCAAAATTCTTAGGTGGAAGTCTTAATCTCCAGTCCCTTAGAATGTGACGTTATTTAGAAGTAGGGCTGTTAAGACAGATACAATTAGCCAAGATACTGAGTGCTGTCCTTTCAAAAAGAATGCCATGTGAAGAGCAGAAGACAGGCATCCAGTAGACTGTCATGTGAACATGAAGACAGAAATCAAGGTGAAGCTTCTGCATATGAAAGAATACCAAGAATTGTCATCAAACCACCAGAAATGAGAGGAAAGACACTGGAACAAATTCTCCATACCTCTTAGAAAAAAAAAAAAATTCTCCACTCCTCTTAGAAGGAAGGAATCCTCTAATACCTTGATGTCAGACTTCCAACTTCTAAAACTGTTAGACAACACATTTCTTTTGCTTATTGAATTTTAAAATAGCTACTGTGTTTTTTTTTTTTGTAAAATAATCTCACGATATATTCCCAGTAACTTTACAAAATGTGTTGACGTAATATCTGTCAAGTGGTGACTTTATCACAACTTATATATGAGCCAAGCCCCTTAAGGAATGTGAGTAAAATGTTAATGTTTATAAAGAATAGATTTTAAAACTATTTAAAATGCATATATTTACATATTCTGGATATTAGATGAATTCTATTATCCAATAATAATTATATACTATTGGAATTGAGTTTCATCAATAACACAAGCCAGTTAGCAATTAACACATATCCTGCATACATACCTTAAACAGTTTATCTTTACATCACAGAGCATATGCACTTTTTAAGGCTCTTTGAGTTAAAATTGCTTTAGAAAGGCAGTACCTGCATGAATTCTCAATTCGAACATGTCTCCCTCTAACTTCTTTGCTTACATGATCGCAATGGTCAGTTTAGATGCTTCTGATCTTGTAGAATTCATATAACATTTAATTATCATTAAAAACATGTTGCTTATATTTTTAGTTACATTTTCATTTATGAAATCAAATTGGATGTTATTTATACTTCTTATTAAATAGAATTCATCATATATTAAATTTGAATCTTTTTGTGGTTTAATTACATTATTAATTTCATGATATTTTAAAAGAATAACTGAACTATAGATATGACAAAATTATATCTTGGTATCTACCAATGCAACTTTTCCTTGAGTTATCAATTTGATTCAATGCATACATACATTCAGTAATACAAAACATTTTTTAAATAAAGCTTAATATCCTGTACTTTGCATTTATTCATGAAATGTACATTATGCATTAGGCCTTATTTTTCAAAATCTTAAATACAATGAAGGTTTAATGTGAGTCATTGACTTCTGTATTATAGTATTTGGTATTACAAACAAGTCTTAGGTAGAGGTTTTTTTTGTGTGTGTGTGTGTGTGTGTGTTTTTTTTCCTCTTTGGTAGTAGACTTCTTTGCCTAGATACTTTTAGGGTACTTTTTTACAATTCGATGTGACATTATGTTGGTGCTTATCTCTTTACATCATTTGCTCTGAGTAAAAGTATTTTCTTGGACGGGTGTAGTATTGTGCAACTGATATAGTTAGTACTGTATCTGTTACTGGTTTATCTAATGGTTGCCTAATATGTTATTGACATGACATAACTTATAAAATAATTTCTTGCCTGATGAGCATTTTCTATACTTTCATTTTCCTTCCACCACAAAACACCATGTGTGTATATGCACATCAATATCCATGTGTGCAATTATTTCTTCCATCTTTGCAACTGGATAGATTTCCAAAAGTGCAATTGCTGGATCAAAGGCATTTATACATTCAATATTGCTTTTCAAGAAGGTTGTTATAACTAACAAGTATACTAACAGCATGTGGATGCACTCTTTTTTTCTACCAAAATGATGAAAGATGGTTTTCTCTCTTTTGGAATTATAAATCTGACGGGGCAGGGGCCAGCAAATGGGCAAATCAAACAAACCACATATTTTTGTAAATGAAGTTTTATTGCAATGTGGCCACACCCACTTGCTGACTAGCATTGATGGTTGTTTTTGTGCTACAATGACAGAATCGAATGCATGTCAAAGAGATAATGTGGCCCACAAAGCACAAAGTATTTATTATCTTGCCCTTTACAGAAAAAGTTTACAAACTCCTAAAAATAGGTGATATGTAATACTTTAATGGATAACTCTGACACTGTTTGTTGTCGGTAGCTTTATAAACATATATTTGGTTTTTTTAATTTGGTCTTTGTCAATTCCTTACCTATTTCCTTCACTGATATTTATATAAAGTCAGGGGTTTTTGTCATTAAATTGTAATCATCTCTTATCTTGATTGAAAGTATTTTCTTAATATTGTTTTCTATTGACAGAACTTTTGAAATATGTAAGTTTTCATTTTTAATAGCTCATTCATTTCCTCCAGAGCTTCTCTTTTCTGTCTGGTTAAAAATATCTCACTACTGGGGTGCTGGGTGACTCAGATGGTTGGGCATCCACCTTCTGGTCAGGGTCAGGTCATTATCACAATGAGGTCCTGGGATTGAGTCCTGCATCTGACTCCCTGCTCAGCGGGAAGTCTGCTTCTCCCTCTACCACTCCCCCTGTTTATGCTCTCTCTCTCTCTCTCAAAGGAATAAACAAAAACTTAAAAAAAAAAAAAAGCTCACCAGATCTGGGCAGAAAAAAGAATTATAATTTAATAAAAAAAACTTTTAATTCACTGATATTTTTTAATAGTTATGGGTTATGTGTCCAACTTCATTTTCATTTAGCTTATGAAATAACAATTTATCATCTATTCAAATCCCATATAAAACTATTATAAATTTGTGGAGCCTCTATTTTATTCCACTCAAATATTTGTCTATCCTTTTACCAGTAGCTTACTCTTATGATTAACACTGACTTTATAAGTGAACTATGACACTTTAAACATATTGTTTATGTTGTTTTATTATTATTATTATTATCATTTCAAGGCAAAAATTCTTTAAATGCCATTAGAAATACTTGTTTAAAAGTTAGATGGAAATCACCTATGAAAAAACTTGAACCTTGTGTCTCACTTTAAAAATCTCTTCAGGGGCGCCTGCATGGCTCAGTGGTTAAGCCTCTACCTTCAGCTCAGGACATGATCCCAGAGTCCTGGGATCGAGTCCCACATCCAGCTCCCTGCTCAGGGGAAGGCTGCTTCTCCCTTTCCCACTCCTCCTGCTAGTCTTCCCTCTCTTGCTGTGTCTCTCTCTCAATTAAATAAACAAAATATATTCTTTAAGATTTTATTTATTTATTTGACAGACAGAGATAACAAGCATGAAGAGAGGCAAGCAGAAAGAAAGAGGAGGAAGCAGGGTTCTCCCCCCCCCCCAACAGAGAGACTCATACGGGGCTCAATCCCAGGACCCTGAGATCAGGACCTGAGCCAAAGGCAGAAGTTCAACCCACTGAGCCCACTGAGCCACCCAGGCACCCCAAAAAACAAAATCTTTTAAAATAAAATAAAATAGGGGTGCCTGGGTGTCTCAGTTGGTTAAGCGACTGCCTTTGGCTCAGGTCATGATCCTGGAGTACTGGGATCGAGTCCTGCATGGGGCTCCCTGCTTGGCAGGGCTCCCTGCTTGGCTCCCTCTGACTCTCCCCCTTCTCATGATCTCTCTCTCTCTCTCTCTCTCCTCATTCACTCTCTCTCAAATAAATAAATAAATAAATAAAAAATTTTAGAAATAAATAAATAATTAAATAATAAATTTAAAACATTAAAAATTTAAAATAAAACAAAATCTCTTCAAATTAAATTTGTTTGTGTAGGGGTCCATTTTGGTAATTTTATACATTTGGACCATTCATCATTTTATACTTCAATAAAATTTTAATCAGTACCCTCATTTGAGTTCTTTAATCTTTGTTGCATCCGTCCTAATTTCTCAAACATATATTTTTTGTTCTTTCTATTTTGGTTTAATCAAACACATCCAAACCATCATGCTATATGTCTTATATTTATACACCAATGTGTGTCAACTATTTCTCAATAAAACTGGAAACAAATTTAAAAGCAAAACTCCAATGAAAAGCGTCAAAAAACACAAGGTTTTGATTGATCTTTTTTACCTTTCAAAGTTAAAATTAAACTTTTTTGTTTTTTTATTGTATTTTTTGTTTTCCAATACACTTACTTTTATTCATTGCATTTTATGAATACTTCTTGTATAATTTTATTAATTGATTTGCTGTATTTTTGTTGTTTATTATTTACTTTTAATTTTGGAAGGTTTACTTAGAAGTGGCAGGTCTTCAATTCATCTGTTGAATTTGTATTTTAAAAATAATTTTTACCTTCCCCAATGGTTGTTTTGTGTTTAATATTGTAATTTATTTTGGTATTGGTTTAATTGCTTGTTTGATTTTGTATAGTCCATCTCCTCCATCCTTTATTTTTCATTTGGGGATCATTGTTTTGCTTACTTTTCCTTTTGGTTGGTGGATTCCTTAAGTGAACAAGAAACTTCTACTGCTTCCTCATGAGTTTGCTCCCCCTGTAACCTGGAAGATGAAGAATCTAAAGACTAACGGTCCCAGGAATGGTTTTAGAAGCAGTGATTTCAACATGATTAGTGATCTATGGGAGTACTGGAAAGAATCTCTTGTCCTGCTCTATATCCCAGACTTAGTAGTCAAATGGAGGATTCTCCAGGCAATGAAATACCAGCAGTTCCTTCCAGAGGTGTTAGTGAAACTGGAAAAGCCCTTTCTTTCAAGACCCCTTGCAAGGCAGAGGACCAATCTCTCCCATTTTGGATTTGGGATGTTCAGAAGATAATTTTTAATAGTATTAGATACTTCAGGTCTCTTTATAACTTTTGAATATTTCTGTTCAGTTGATAAATTATTTTCCTTATATCCCGTTTATCTGTGGGCACTTCACTATGGGTCCTGTAGATCTCCGGCTTTACCCCTGAGGTCTATCTAAATGGAAGACAGATTCAACAAAATCTGCAGATAATCTTGATAGTTATAAGCATTACAAAAAATAAATATTCCATCAAAACAAGAACTGCAGAATTATAGTGATAAAAAAATACTCATTGATTTTAAAACTGAACTGGAAAAAAATGAAACATATTACTATATAGAAATCCAGGATCAAGAATAAAACACATTTTTTAAGTGTTCAAAAATTAGAAAAGAAAATTACCAATTCCTAAAGTTTACAGATACTTCATAAAAGTTTCCTACTAAAGCATTATTTTTTTTAAAGATTTAATTTATTTATTTGACAGACAGAGATCACAAGTAGGCAGAGAGGCAGGCAGGGGAGGGGGAAAGCAGACTGAGCAGACAGACCCCCAATGTGGGGCTCAATCCCAGGACCCTGAGATCATGACCTAAGCCGAAGGCAGAGGATTAACCCACTGAGCCACCCAGGCACCCGCCTACTAAAGGGGGGGTGCCTGGGTACATAATACTAACATGATTCCACTTCAGATGGTAAAAATTGAACCTAAAACCTAAATGTGACTTTTTTTCAATATTACTTCCACTTAAATTCTTGAACCTTTATCAAAAGAACGATTTTTCCCCTTTTGAAGATTATTTATGTTATCTGGTATTTCGCTTTACTTAAATAAAACTAGCAAATTTTTTTTCTAAAAAATCAACAATTTTATATCATTTGGTACATAGTGTCTCCAGGAGAGCAAGGAATATATCTCTTTTTATACATTATTGAATTCCAAACAATAGCACAATGTCTGGCATAGGATGAACTTTTAATATATTTACTTTTGAACACTGAAATTGTATACCTAATATCTAAAAAACTGTCAAAACAGGAACTAGTGAGACATGTTTTAAACCTTACCTAGAAATAAAATATACTGTGAGGAATTGTTGCGCATGAAACTTGACAGATTGCCAAATAAATTTCTACTAAGAAAAGTAAAATAACTACCTTTTAGAAACAAAACAAAGGGAAAAAAAAAAGGCAACCCAAAAAACGGACTCAACTATAGAGAACAAACTGATGGTTGGAGAGGGGTGGTACGTAGAGGAACAGATGAAATGGGTGATAGAGATGAAAAGTAGACTTATCATGATGGAGACTCAGTAATGTATAGAATTGTTGCATCACTATATTGTGCACCTGAAACTAACATAACACTGTAAGTTAACTACATTAGAATTACAAATTTAAAAATAACTATATTTAATCACATGAAATAAAAATCTCTTATAAAGATAAAATAATAATAGAAGTTATCATTATTATAGCTTAAGTTTTGAGCCCATATTATGTACCAGATGTGTGCTAGACGCTTCATGGGGATTACACATAAAATTATGTACAACTAATACACTAATTGCAAGAAGAAGGTGGGGACAGATTAGAGTATAATAAAAGTGGTGAAAGTGATATTTTAAATTTGGCAGCTGATTAACTGTATTAAGCTGAAAGAAAAAATAAAACCTCAACAGCTGGGAGACGGGTGACATTTTTCATCTTTGGCCAAGTATGTGTTGCTCCAGAAGAGAATAGAGAGTGGGAAAAAGCCTTGGGCTAACTATTGCTGCACCCAAATGTGCTTGGAAGGGCATAAAGTATAGATTATTTATCAGATTTTAGCTTAAAATTAAATTGGTGTTCCACTGTATTCTGTGTAATATAAATATGTATATCTTAAACATTTCTATGTCACAAATATGATAACATAAAAAGCCAGCTAACTGGTTTATATCTTAAATTTCTTATATTAAATGACAGATTTGAGTGATCATTAAACCATGAATTATAATACAGTACGTTGGAGTCATTATTTGAAAAGCTGGAAAAAAAACATATATTTAATTGTGTTTTGGATACAATATAAGTTTTTAAAGTAAAATTAGATTTTTACAAAGTCAGTAGTGAAATGTATCTCACATACAGTAAAATTTAAATTTAATTGAAATTTATTTAACAACCACCACATCAAAATTGTTCCCTTGGGCCTCTTTTTAGTCAGTCTCTCCCTCTAACCAAACCCTGTCAGCTAGCCTTTTTTGCCGGGATTATTTCACTGTTTTTTTTTGTTTGTTTGTTTTTTTAAGATTTCATTTATTTATTTATTTAGAACGAGTTTATACACCCAAGTGGGGCAGGGGTGGGGGAAGGAGAATAGAGGGAGGCAGAGAAGAGAATTTCCAGCACACGCTCCCCATGTAGGGCTCAATCCAAGGACCCTGAGATCATGACCTGAGCCAAAACCAACAGGTGGTCACTTAAATGACTGAGCCACCCAGGTGCCACTATTTAATTATTTTTGAGACCCATCTATGGCTGCATATTATTAGTAATTTGGTCTCTTTTACTGTCAAGTAATATTCTATTTGTATGGATACATAAAAGTTTATTTATTCATTTGTCAGTTGAGAAACATTTAACTTTTTGGCAGTCTGGTGATTATGAAAAACGTTACTATACATTCAAATAAAGGATAAAATTTTCAGGTCTCTTGCGTAAATAATTAGATATAATATTAGAGTGTAATTGGGTAAATATATGTTTAATTTATAAGAAATTGACAGTTTTTCAAAGTAGACATCTATTTCAGGCCTCCATCAGCAACATATGAGAGTATCAATTAGAGCACATTTTTATCAATATTTGATATCTTTTTGTTGATTTTAGCCATTCTGATAGTGTTTAGTGATATCACATTGTGGTTTCAATATCATTTACTTAGTAACTAATGATGTTGACCATCTCTTCCTGTTCATTTGCAATCAATATGTCTTCTTCAGTAAAATGTCTGTTCAAATTTGTGTGAAATTATTATTGTTTTCTTTGTATATTGGATGTACATATATTGTATATGTGCTGCCGAAGCGAGCACAGGATATACATTATTGGATATATACCCAGTATATATTGGCTTGATTTTTCAGTTTTTTAACAAGGTTCCTTTGAAGCAAAAGTTTCTAATTTTGAAGAAATACAATTTAACAATATTTTCTGTCATGATTTCCCAAATGTATGAAAATTCTGCCTTCTGAAATGAAGACACATATCTTGGAATTATTTCATTGGGAAAACAAAAGACCAAAAGGTGAAATTTGCTGGGAGTGTCATTTTGTCACCAGGTATGACTTATAACAAACATATACAAAATGTTACTGTCTTTTATGTTGTCACAGTTATAGAATGTTTGCAGATTATGAATTTATAAATATATCCATAGTATTAAACTTTAATTATTATTTTTCAAGATATTCTAGTGTCTAATTACGAATTCATAAGATTTTATCTGCATAATTTACCTAGTTAGATATTTTTACATATTTTACAGTATGCTAACCAAGAACACAGGCTCAGAAGGCAAAGAGCTTGAGTCTCAACCTTCAATCAGTCTTTTTCAAGATGAGCAGCTTTAGAAAATTTACTTAACTTCGGGGTATCTTTTTTGACTTGTCAGCTAATCAGAGATTTTCAGACTTTCACAGTTCAGAGTGTCCTTAGCTACCACTCTTTTGTCCTGGCACAAGTAGATCAAAAGAAATACCTAATATCAGTTCCATTTACTAAGTAGTGCATTCATTCTATCAACATTAAAAGTATTTATGTCTTGACATAATGTCATTTAAATAAATGAACTCCCCAAATTAAAAGAGAAACATTCTTAAATTCTTAAATAGTTTTTCTATTATGTAGAATCAGTAACAATAGCAAATATTTTCTTTTATTTAGTATATTGCTTGTTGAATTACCAAAAAAAAAAAAATACCAGTGCTTACTATATACTATTCACCTAAAATACTGGACTCCGATTTGACACCACCATTCTCATTTCCTCTTCTATATTGATTTTTGCATTGTACTTGCCTTTTATATAAAGACCTCTAAAAACCCAGCTTCCCCAAAATTCATCATTGAGATAAGTGTAGTGCAGTCTAATCATAAAACAATGGTTTCTAGCTAGTAATTCATATGATGTCTGGCAAATCTCAAGCATTGCTGCATCTCCCTTTAAATTTAAAATACTCCCTGTGAGTTTTCTGGGTGTCTTGGAGGCAACTTTGTACTCAATTTGGAAACCATGGTATTAAATGGAGATATGAAATGCCCATATCAAAGATTAAGAAACAGAGAAGACGTTCCCTGTCTCTCTCTATCTCTCTTCCCCCCTTCACACACCATTCCATTTTTTTTTCACCATTCCACTTTCAAGTTCTAATAGCTCTACCTTCAAAATATTTCTCATCTTTCCCATTTCTACATCTAATAAAACTAGTTATTCAGAAATATTGACTATTATTCTCACTTCTTTACCTGACTAAGCTTTTCTCTTTACCCTGCAAGACTAACATTTATTAACATCCAGACCCTAGAGGGTTAATCCAGTGACTTGTCATAGTAGATGCATAAGAATTGAATAGTTTATGGCCTGACATACATGTCTAGTGTCACAGAATATGCCCAGGCTGAAGACTGAAACTCATATATCTACATTTTCCATCCAGTACACTGTTTATGACAATGCTAAGCTATTAAACATTTTCTCAAAGCACTATTGGTAGACAGCATGACAATAAAGGAGGGATGTTTTTGTCCCATTGGAGTAGAAACTACACACATCTTGTCTATGTCCCTAAAAAGAGAGTAACTCTTGTTTGACTCCAGCAGCAACAGCCCTATCTACAAGGTTATCAATCTGTGATGCTGTAGATAACTCCCATCTGTGATGATTAAACTGTATATATCCTTAAAGAAATATTTTATTAAAAATTAAATTAAGTTACATACTGAGACATTTCATAAGGAATACTTTAATTAATGTTCAGTTATAAATATGTCCACTTTTATATTCTGATTCATTCTTTGAACGCATTATTTTGAAGTTTAAGTACTGAGATTTAAATGTGTTGTCAATTGTTTTAATTTAATTGTAGTTTTGTCAAAGAACAAATTCTTATGCTTGCCATTTTTTTAAAGATTTTTGAAATTTTCCTTATAGTATCACCCATGCTAAAATAGTATGTTCCACATGATTAAAAATCATCCATGTTTCTATACCTTGGATGTAGTGGTTTCTATATGTATCTTTAATCATTGTTATTAATTGTGTTGTTCTAGTTATCTAAATCTTTATCATATTTTTCTGCCTGATCTATTATCATGAGAAAGGTGTTAAAATCTCATATTCTGATTGTGTAATAGTTTTTGTAATTATGTTGATTTTTTTGCTTCGTATATTGTTGAGGTTTTATTAGCTGCATATTACATTAGAATTGTTATAACTTCCCAATGATTTAATATTTTATTCCATTTTAGTGATTTATTTTACCAATATCAATGGAATTTTATATAAGATGATTTTATCTAATATTAATAGGAATAACCCAGTATTATTTGATTTACATTTAGATGAGATACTTGTAGATATTTATCTATCTACCTACCTATCTACCTATCTTCCATCCCATCTTTTAACTTTTCTACATCATTTTGATTTGGATGTATCTTTAATAATCTGAATATTAGTTAATTTATATTTTTAACTCAGTTAATTATATTTTTAACTCAAAAAATATTTATATTTTTAACTTAGTGAGTTTGTATTTATTATCATTACTGTAATTTTAATCATTTCTACTATTTTATTTATACTATTACCCCTCATTTTCTGTTTTTCTCCTTTTCTGCTATTAAATCGATGAAATTTTCTGTTTCCTTTTCCTTTAGTTACATGCCCTTCCCCTGACTTCCAACTCTAAAAGTTTGGAATATCTACATACTATCATTTTTCATTGAGTGTTTATCTTTTAAAAACATCATGAATACTTTTTTTAAAGGTAAAAATGTAGTATCTCTCCGCTTCAGCTAAATAATATAAGGTTCCTAAAAATCTTCCTGTGTTACATAATATTTAGGTTCATTATTGTAATGTCAACATATTCTGCCTCCAGAGTTAGCATCTTTTAAAATTCTTATATGTTGAGCAATTTATTTTCACCAGATGTCTTCTTACATTGTTATCCCTTCTGTCTGGATTCAGTGTTGCTCCTTTTGAAATGCCATCTTTTTTGTGGTTCATTTGTGTTAGTGCTATTTATTACTGAAAATATTTTGTGTATGTTTAAGTCAAGTAACAGTTTATGTGGGTATGTTAGGTTCTGGGTTAGTAATATTTGATTTCAGCCCTTTAAAGAAAATTTTAAATCATTTTCTGGCTTCCATTTTTGTTTTTAAGGAGCATGCTGTCAATCTAGTAATCTGCATTTTCTTTGGAGTTGCTTTTTAAAGTTATTTTTCTGTCTAATTGACTTGTTAATATTAATTTATATTTACTTACCTTGCCCCAAACCAACTGTTTTTTAGCTTTATTATTTCTTGAAATATTACTTTTTGATATTTTTCTTCTCTAGACTCACCATCCAGAGTTTCCATTACATGCTCCAAGTCTTCTACTTCTTCTTCTTAAATGATTTTGAAACATGATTCTTTGAATCATAGTATGATGTTATTTCCCATCTTTAAACTCTCCAAAGCTTCCCATTGAACTTAGATTGAAACATAGAGCTCTACTAAAATCACAGTTGTAATCAAGCCATTGCTATATAGCACATCCTCATCTCTCATCATGTTTCCTTCTCTCCTGATGCTCCTAAGTGGTCATATCATTCACATAACTAAAATGGAAAAGCATTACCAGAAAAGTTTACTTTCAATTAAATTAATTGTGTTATAATGAAAAACAAATATAGCTGTTGAAAAATGTAGTTATTTAATGTTTGACACCTAATTTTAAAAGATGAATTGATTAAATGAGTTAATCAAAAGCAAGGGTTCCACCAAATGTCATTTTATCTTCTCAGTCATGAATAGTGCCTGGCACAAGATAGGTGTGCAAAACTGACTCAAAGAAATGTAATTGACTTCAATGGAATAGAATTTTTAAAGAATGTTCTTTGTAGGTATTAACAAGCATATGGATGGATATATAAAATATTTAACTTCAAAATTAGAAATGTGGAAAAATGATTTAGAAAGATTTTAGAAAATGATAATGAGAATTTTTAAAGGCTACATAAATGTAGTTAACACAGCAAATTCATTAAGCTTAAGGTTTTTTAAATTGAAATATATTTGGTATGTAATGTCATATAAGCCTAAAGTGAACATCATTAAACTCTGAGTTTTCCTAAAAGACTCAATTTTTAAGTTTACTGGATATTCTGAGAAAATGAAATTTTAAAAATCAGAATATCAGTCTTTGATATGAGGTAGCCTTACCTTATTTTCTTTTCTATACAAAATAATGGACTTTATGTTAGCTCATAGTTCAGATTTCCATGCATAAACTATACTGGCAATTACCATAAAAACACAGAGTGCCTAATAAAAACGAATCCACTGTTTAGAATAAAACTTGCCTTTTATTGAAGTCAGAGTCATCACATTTCTTCTACCCAACTTCTTGAATAATAAGAATTCCACTTTCTTTAATGTTCTGAGAATTTTCTTTCTGAAAAACATAAAGACATATTATCATGCAGAGGAAAAGGTCTGAGCTTCTATTGTGAATGTGCTGCAATATTCCATTTAAATAAAGTTGATTCAGCACAAGTTTTCTAGATACTAGCAATTTTATAGTTTGAATAAATGTAGGATAGTTGCCTGGGTTGACTCTCTCATTATATTCAGGCTTTCTATCATGAGAGACTGTCTCAGGATCTTTGTTAAAGTACATTTTGGAAAGAAAGACACAATAAAAAGATACTATTACTTCTTTTCTATTATAGATGTGATATAAATACACCTTTGACTATTAACAGATAGTAGTCATGGCTTCAAGAGGTTTCTGTTGTTTAATACTTTAAACCCTCACATTATTATATATTAAAAAATTACTGGAGATTTGAATAATCTAGGATTTATAAAGCTATGTCATTCAAGAATCTTCTAAAATGTTGAAGCCTGTCTTCCTTATAAGGAGTGAATTAACATGCATGAAGATGGAAGATGACAATTCAAACAGTGGAGGGAAGCTAGCTAGAATCAGAGACAGGGTTAAGCCACAGCACCAGGACTGAACTATTTACACCTAGACTTCATTTCATGTTTGTAAAATATTCACCTCTGTGATTAATCCACTGAAAGAACTCCTTTTCATTATGTATAGTTTAACATAATCTTGACTGACACAAAATTGATGGATGAAGGAAATAGAAAAAGTCCAAAGATTCCCCATGCAAACCAAAAATATAACCTTTTCTCATTGACAGGACTCTGCTCTTCTTACTATCTTGCTTTGTCATTGCGATGCTTTTTTTTTTTTTAAGATTTTATTTATTTATTTGACAGACAAAGATCACAAGTAGGCAGAGAGGCAGGCAGAGAGAGGGGAGAAAGCAGGCTTCCCTGCTGAGCAGAGACCCCGATGTGGGGCTTGACCCCAGGACACTGAGATCATGACCTGAGCCGAAGGCAGAGGCTCTAACCCACTGAGCCACCAAGGCACCCCTGCAATGCTTGTTTTTGCTAGTTTTCTCTTAGCAAAATTCTAGCTGTCCCTTTCCCATTTTCTTTGCTTTTTGTCTTCTGCTTGACCCTTGAAGTTTATGGCAGACTCTTACAAAAATAATCCTTAATGCATCATGCGTCCTTGTGTCTATACTCATGTATAGTTTCTTCCCACATTGGCTGGGATTGGCCATGTGAATTTGTTTTGACTTGTGAGATATTAGCAAATTCCATCCAAGCATGGGTTTGAAAAATAATGATCATTGAGGATTGCCTTTTCTTTTGCTGTTTTTGGAAACAATTCCCCATATAAAAATATTCTAGGGTAGCCTGAGGAAAATGTGTGGCCTGGGAAACAGCTAGGACCAACTGCCAGTTGGATGAGTGAGGCTATTTAAAAATATTCAGACTAAGACAAAGTGTTGAGTGATTATCAGTTGAAACCAGCCAAAAAACTATCCAGCTGAACTCAATCTAAATTACCAACACAGGTGAATGTAAACAAGTAAAACTGTTAATTTTAAAGCTACTTAGTTTTGGGGTGGCTTATTACATAGATAAATGATACAAATTTCTATAAGTGTCTTTTATGTTCTTCTATTATATGGCTGTATTTTTCCATCACTCTCAAATGGCTATCATCAAACTATTCTACTTTTCTACTCTCCAGACCCTCATTTCCAACTCCCTTCCCAACACCTCTATGAAAATGTTACCTATACAGGGACTTTAAACTAAATATATAACTTAATCTCCCTTATGGGTATTCCTAAATCTGCCTTAGCTCTATTTCTGCCCCTGTATACCTCTTATCCCAATGACTCAATGAATAGATGAAACAAATCTGTAGGTCATAACTTCCTCTGTGTTGTTGTTTCACACTTCCAAATGTCCAGATTCTATCAATTTTTCATGAAAGAGCTCTTTAATATCCAGTTGTCTGCAACTCCATTGCCACTGCATTGTTAGAATCGGCAGTTACTTAGGTTCTAGGAGGACACTGAGGTCAGCAACTAGGAAGTTATGATCAGCTATTGGGAACATCAGAAGTCTTTTCTGGCAGCACTCCACAAGAAGCCAGACCAAACCAGCCAGGCCCAAGATGGAGGGTGCCATAACAGGAAACCCCCAACCACATTAGTAAGAAGAAGCCTGAAACCCTGCTTCTGTACTCCAAGTAATGGATATTCTGTCCCTAGGTAACAAATGATATTTAAAGATAAAAACCCAAACTCCACGTGTCAACATAGCTTGCACTCTGTCTCTCTTTCTTGGGCTTTTCATTATCATCTCTCAAGAGTGTACTTTTCGCTTTAATAACTTTCCTGCTCATGTTTCTTGCCACCGTACTGCATGTCTGTCCTTAAATTCATTCTTGTGACCAGACCAAGAACCTTCACCATCTCCTTCACGTCTGGTTGGGTCAAGGCTGCAGGACACAGAATTTCTCCAGTTCACCCAACAACATCATCCAAGACAAAAATCATCTCTCTCTCTCTCTGACTGGAAAAAAAAAAAAGTTCTGCCTATCCAATTTGCATAGAGCTCTTATTTCCTCTTCAATCTACTCTGCAAACCATAGCAAAATATTTCAAATGCAGACACGATTAAATAATACTGCATTATATTCCCTCTGTATTTGAACTAAACAAACCACATATTCGTATGATTGGGAAGTTTTTACCTGAGAATTTCCCTGTTCATTTCTAAACCATAAATTTCTGTCTTTCTCCTCTCTCTGTATTTTCTAATGTAAACCATATTAAACTTATTTCATTGCTTTTAAGGTATCACATTGTTTTCTATGTATCTTTGCTTTTGTGATTATGCAATTTCATTTACAAAAACAAAACAAAACAAAACAAGCTGCCTTCTATCTACATCAAGATTTATTTTGTCTATCTTTCCTGCTCAGATTAAGCATCATTCCATTCAGGAGACTTTCAAGGAATGATACCTCCTCCAACTTTGGGTCATGCAGATTACCCTTACTTTGCATTTCAAAGAGTGGTGTGATGAAAAATACTTAAAACCAGCAAACACATTTTTATTTTAGCATTTGTTGATTTTTATGGTTTAAATAGCCCAACCATGGTTTTCAAGTGACATAACATCAACTGATCAGCAAAATCCCTGCCCCCCAAAATGAACAATACAACCTGACCTCATGAGCTGTTGCATACCAGCTCCAGCACCACACTTTCTGTGGAGTCCCACATTTCTGTCAGGATGCCCAGTGCAGTGTCAAAGTGAAGGTCCCATGTTATCAAGATCCATCTCTTCCTTCTCACTTTTGTATGTCCAGTGGATGGCACAGTGCTCAAACCATAGGATATAACTCACAAAAATGTACTGAGTGCAAGAAAGAAGGAATGCATAAATGTTGATGCTTCCCTGGCTATCAGGTTTCCACATACTTAGAGGGCTAGATAGTGTCTGAAAGTAAACATCCAAATACTTCTGTTCTGGACTACTCATATAAGCATACTTGGAAAATGAATTTAATTTATGTAGGTTGAAAATGCTTAGCTGGTGATTCTGATTCAACCAGTGTTAAAATTCATTGTTTTAAAATTATGTATCTTGAGGATATATATATTGGTCAAAAAAAAGATGGCATTGAGGAAATATTTAAGACAATTTTTAAATGATACTATACAAGAGCTTTTGTATGCACAACTGTTTAAACAACTGAGCTTCACAGAGATTTAGTTGCATACCTAGTTAACTGGCAAAGAAAAAATTGGAACTAAATGATGATGGATGAGTAAACCAGTCTCTTTCAACCGTTCTATCATTTGTAGTCTTAAGTATTTGAAATAAAATGATCTTGATTACTGTAGAAAAGTTGCTTAAACAAGTATAATTTACTGGAGATGGCTATAGAATAGGAAGTCAACAGGAGATTCAATGAGTATATGAACATTTTAGAAGCTTTGGGAGAATAATTCCAAAAGAATTGCACATGATCTGAGCCCCCATGAAACTGATGCTGAGGTATTTAATGGCCATTCTTGCAAGTTGAATGACAGTTTTGTTAATGAACAGTAAAATGATTATTTACTAAATTGCCATATTTTCATGATTCTAAGGTGAACCTTTTTAATTTTCATGCCTCTAAAATTCATATACAATAACGAAAACACATTGGATTATAATTTAAATGTAGCATCTGCTTCCATCTTAATAATACACACAAACAGAAGCATCATCGATCTGATAAATTATAGCAATGATATTATGTCATAGTAGATATCATTTTACACACAGGAGATAAAATTACAAAAATGTCCTTTTTCAAAACCCTGATCCAGGACAGCAAAAGGAAAGAGTCAGGGTAATAAATATTATATCAAAATTAAAACAGTAAGGTCAGGGGAACTGCAAATATAATTATGGTGCTTAAAATAGCATTTGTTCAGGGACACCTGGGTGGCTCAGTTGGTTGGGCGGCTGCCTTCGGCTCAGGTCATGATCCCGGCGTCTTGGGATCGAGTCCCACATCGGGCTCCTTGCTCGGCGGGGAGCCTGCTTCTCCCTCTGCCTCTGCCTGCCACTCTGTCTGCCTGTGCTCGCTCGCTCTCTCTCCCTCTCTCTCTGACAAATAAATAAATTTAAAAAAAAAAAAAAGAAATAGGCTTTTCCTGTAATGCCTATCTTTAAAAAAAAAATAGCATTTGTTCAGTTCCCACTATGGCTTTAAAGGATGAGGATTGGGACATTTAGAAAATGTTTATATACACAATCACTTCAATAGTCTACCTTTTTTGCCACATATTTATAACATTTGGTTTATTACACAGAGGCAGACATAGAGAGAGATAGAAGGAAAGAAAAGGTCTGAAATTAAGCTAAATGTTAAAAAGGATAGACAAGAGCAATCAAGATAAATAATATTTCTAAAAATGTGATCTGGGAATCATATCCATAATAATTACCTGGAATGCTTGTTAAAAATGAAGATTCTTTGGCTGAGATCCAAACCCACTGAATCACAAAATCTGTGGATGAGAACTAGAAGCCTTTATTTTTAACAAGCTTTCCAGCAAGTTCTGTGCACAGTAGAGTTTGGAAAAAACCTGTTTAGTAGGAAAGAAAACAAAAATAAGCCATAAAATAAGATGAACATAGGATGTTACACCATAATCAATCCTACAATAGGAACTTCCTGATAAGTATACAAAGTAAGCACTTGCAGCTATAATGCTTTCTTATGAGAATGTTTATTTAAAGTGGCTATAGATCAATGGCATTATGAATGATCAATGACTGCTTAACTCTAGAACAGAGGGCTAGGTAATATTAAGCTTATATGTTATTGAAATATTTGATGCAATGTTATGTTTCCTTTCCCTTAAAGAATATAAAGTTAAAGTTAAATATCCTGGCATAAATTGTTGGTTTATTCAGAAAGATTTATATATTTTTTACCTTTTTGTTTTTTAACCCAGGGTCATAGCCCATGTATTTTGTGAATGTGAAGTCATTTACAACACTAGAATTCCATTAGAAAACAATTAACAATAATTATATGTGTTCCAGTTTGTTATTAGCAAAATTGTATTCATATATTACAGAAAGGTGTTATGGATTTGTTGCTTAAAACTGAATATCAGCAACAAAGTTATGCGTGAACTTATTAGCAAGAAGTTATGTGTTAACTTGAACACATAAAAAATCAATTAAAGGGGTGTCTGGGTGGCTCAGTGGGTTAAAGCCTCTGCCTTCAGCTCAGGTCATGATCCCAGGGTCCTGGGATCAAGCCCCACATCCTGCTCTCTGCTCAGCAGGGAGCCTACTTCCCTTCCTCTCTCTGCCTGCCTCTCTGTCTACTTGTAATCTCTGTCAAATAAACTAATAAAATCTTAAAAAAAATCAAATAAATATGTGTCTCTTAAAGAAACATAATGTGGCACATTGAAAAACAAATTAAAAATTGAAATTTGTCTTAATTAATTACATGTTTGCTTAACTATAAGATAGTATCTGAATTGTTAAAACTTTTTGCAAATTTTTGTTATAAAAAATGGCAAGATAACCCTATTTTCTTTACTCACCCTCAATTGGTTTTTGTTTAATTACCTAGATAATCTTTATTTTTTAAAGAATTTTTAAAATTTATTTGAGAGAGAGAGAAAACAAGGTAAGAGAAAGAGAAAGAGAGAGTATATAAGGAGGGGGGAGAGCAAAGGGAGAAAGGAAGCACACTCCTCAGTGGGAAGGGAGCCTGATGCGGGACTCCAACACAGGACCCTAGGATCATGACCTGAGCCAAAGGCAGATACTTCACAGACTGAGCCACCCCAGGTTCCCCCAACCTAGATAGTCTTTATTATTTACATATACCATTGAAATATTTTAATAAGAAATTGCATTGCCTTCACATTTTGGAGAAAACACAATCACAAGTAATTTCAATGTAAATTTGTCATTCTTTAAATAAAAATTTTAATCTTTTTCTTTACCTAACTCCATATTTTGCTATTTAAAATTTTACAGGTAGTAACATATTTACAGCATCTGTGCCATGTTTGGGCAGAAATGAAAGACCTCCTATAATTCAGAAGCTTTAAATTAACGTAGACAACTTTTATTTCCCTCAATTTCATGTGAAGAGTCAAGGACAGAAATGAAAACCAAGGGGGGAGTTGGGTGGGAAATAAAGTGTCTTTGGTCTACATTTTCTGAGTGGAAGTTTGCTTCCTACCATATTTCTCTCTTATTTTCCTGATCAACTTCAAGGAGAAGAATATCTTCTCAAGTCAAGATTATGCAAGAGTAACATATTAGCTCTGAATTGGTTCAGACAGCTTTCTAACCATTGAAAATTGCTCAGAAATACATAAAAGCCATGATGTTAAAGGGAAAACTCCTTCTAAGCTTACTACGTTCTTGATTTATAAAGTAGGACAGCTAAAAAATAGTCAATGTTTAAATAAATTGTGCCATTTCTACTTGTGCTTCCTTAGCAGAATTATTAAAAGTACATGCCCACAGACATAATAAAAATGATATTAGGACATAAGTAAACATTATTAAATTTAAACAAGTACAGTTTTTGACACTTGTAGGAAACTGATTAAATATAATTCAAACAAGTGAATGCCAACGTCATTTTTATAGAACTTTGCCTTTATTGATGGCCCATAAATGGCAATCTCCTTACACTGTATAATGTACACACACACATATGTACAAACATATACACACAAAAAAGCACTTAAGTCTTGTAATTTTACTTTTTAACTTTCTGTTACATGATACTTTTCTTCTTTTCATGTCATTAGAGAATCTCATATATCTACATTGTCTTTACTACACTGAGCAAAATTTACTCTTCTATGAGGAATTCTGCTCTGTCTTAACAAAAAAAAAAATAAAAAAGAAAGAAAGAAAAGAGAAAAGAAAACCAAGAAATGAAAAACAAAAAATAAGATCAATGGCACTTTTAATAATCTTCATAACATGCTAGTCTTGCATGTCAATAAGATGAATATTAATGCCATATTCTTGGCTTAAAAGTTCTAAAATTTTTCTGAAAAATCTTAATACATATTTTATATTTCACTTTTGATTTTTCCCTACAGAGATGTTCACCACCCTTTTTGAACCAAAAGAATAATAAACTACAAAATCCATTTTATAAAATGATGTTATTTCTGTCTGATTTGACTAACTCCATGCGATCACTCCAAAGTTGGTTCATGAGGAAATTATGCCTTGGAACTGTCAAAGAAAAATTATACCTAATGGAGTTAAAAAGTCAAGGAAGACTTTTTCAGGACTATTACAATTGGGAAGAGAGATTGAACCAAACTGCACTGAAACAAAAAACGAGAATTTTTAAGTCCTGTGAGCTAATGGAAAAATACTAGAGAATCGTAAGAGAGAGAGATTGGTCATTATGATTAGGTCATCTGCGTGTGCTAATTGGCTCTTAAATTAGTCTCCTGGTCTCTCACAGAGAGTGGGATGGAATATCTTTCCTGATGATTACATTTCAAAGTGTTGGCTCCCAGGTTCTTGAAAGAGACATTAGTGGGTACAGAGGATGAGAGAAGATTCACATCTCAGAGGGCAAAGAAAGAATTTATAATCAAAAGTTTTCTTAAGTAAATGTTCTAAGGAAAGGGAGATCAGGAGACCAGGTCAGGAAGAAGCCTGTCTAAAGGTTTGTCAAGCTGAGGGAAACATTAAGGCCATCTTAGTCAAAATAAGATAAAGGAATGCACCAGCTTCATTTACATACTGTGTCTGCTGAGAGAAAGCCAGAGGGAAAGTGGATCCATTTGAAGACATGTTGGATGCTTAAGCAAAGGAAAAGGAATCCTTTTCCTCCAATGCTTTTCTTTTGTGAGTCAAATAGTTTTTCTTCTCCAAGAAACCTTTGAAATACTCCCTTTACTCTTCTCCTGTTTGACTTAGATGTCTTTTCTCTGTGTTTCCAAGCATCTAGCAGTATTTCTTTCCAAGTACTTATACTAGAAATCCAGTTTTGGAGGTCAATTTTGTCTTTCCATCAACTGTGAACATTTTTAGGGCAAGATACTGTGATTTTTATCTCTGAATCCTCAGCAACAAGCTAAGTGTCACACATAGTAGGTACATAGTAATGACTGCTGAATACAAGACATAATTCTTTCACATTAAATAGTTTAAAGGCAGTTAGTGTAAGAAGAATCAGAGATGGACAAAGGGCTCTCCAAAGTCACTTAAGCCCTGAGTCTTTAAAAATTTATTCTGTTACTTTGAGCAGTAAGGCCAATCCTATTAGAGAGCATTATAAATGAAAAATATGCAAATGTTTAAAAATAGCCCAGTTTTAACAGGGATTATAACAAAATCGAATATGAGCTTAACTTTGAATTTGTTGGCTTTTATGTTTCAAGTTAAATCCATGATGCCATTTGAAACTATCTTTTGGAATGCAAATCAACACCAGTACTGCTGAGCCTAGTGAAAATTAATGAAAATAATAACAGAAAAGGCCTGAATTCTGTTTTAACATAGTAAGTAGATTTGAGGTGGTCTTTATTATGATGATGATGAACTGATCACATATGAATACAACTTTGCTTATCATTTCACTTGAACTTAAATATAAAGATGGTTGTATAATTTCTAACAAGAAGAATAAATGGAATGCAGTTTAACTAGCCAACCAAAATACCACTTTTCACATTTTACCTAGGAGATTGTAAGAATGAATAACCTCAAATATTTTATTCCATGGGAAAATATGCATTGTGTTCTGAATAAAATTTTAAAGATTTCAAAGATAATTTCAATATTTAAATAAGGAGAATCCATCATTAATAATGTACAGAAGCCCAATTATTTTTTATGTAACTATTTTTCATAGAATTGATTTTTTTTCTTACATGTTGCCCTCCAGGATTTCACAGCAATTATAAATGATTTTAAAAATACACATTATTTAATGTATTCTTTTATTCTAAATGCACTCTTTTATAAACATTTTAATTCAGTGCAATTTAACTCAGACAATGGGGCTATACTTCAACACACTCAATTTTGTTACACAGTTTTATTTTAGAAAAAAATTAAATTTGTATAAACTTAGGTTGTAAGATGTTATATAATGCTTATCAATGAAAAAATCTTATAAGAAAGGGAGACTGACGAGAGAGAGAAAGAATCTGGAACTACATAATTACAAACATAGAGCATACATCTTTCCTAATTTTTGATTTGCATGATCTCTCACTAAATATTTTGACATTAAAAATTTTAGGTATCAACATTTCAATGGTTTTCTATTATTCCATGCAATAAATAAATAAGGCCTGATTAAAGATTATTGCTGGAAATTTATTAGTGTGCCCATTAATACCATATGTTAACATTTACATAACTGATAACAAATGAGTGACAGAAAACTCATTAAATAGTCTAAAACAATAAGGGCAAAGGCAGTACAGTTACAGTGGTTAATTCTGTAATTCAGCAATGCCATGGCAAACCTTCTGCGCCCTATCTGTTTGAACCTTCAGATTAGAAAAGTAACCACATTTGCTAAAGACATTATATGCTGATATCTGCATCCACCAGTTTAAAATATTTCAAAAAAGGGAATATTTTTATTTTGTCTTTCTTCAGAGGTTATAACAAAGAACTTCCCAGAGCTCCAGAAAACTTCCTTGTACATTGCATTAATGATGACCATGCCCAGTGCTCCTTTTTCAAGTGAATGACTCTAAAATTAAACTGATTTACAATAAGACTCTTCACCTGGAGTAGGACAGAGATGTAGAATTTACAAAGGGCTATTAGGAGAAAGGCAAACAAAATCAGAATTCTGCCATGCATTTCTTGTCATCTTAGATTTAGAAGATGCTTTAAGTGTTTTATAGACAAATTTTATCATAGATTGTAAGGCTGTCATAAATATTAAATATGACAAGTTCAGACATTTATTTACACAACCCAATAGAAATTGAAATATTAATATTTTATCATACAAAATGGAAGAATTTTGTAGGAAACTATGAATTCTATGTTCCACCTGGTTGTTTGTAGGGTTCATAGAAATAACAATAAATAACTAATTTATCACATAACAGAATACATTTGATATTAATAATCATAATTAATTTATTTGTGTTTCTGAAGGCCTTTATTAAAAATACTTCTATATCAAAAATAGATTTATAATGAGAAAATGATTCATATCCAGGTGGGTGAAAGAAGGGGTGTTAGTATGTCTCAGATTTATAAAACAAGCATGTGTGTATATATATCTTTTTTATTATTGTATATATGTTTTAAAGTATTAATTTATGACAAATTTTCTGAGCAGATCCTGAATTCATGAGGTCCTATTGTAACTTTTCTAAGTAATGACAAAAATCAGTAAAAACAAACATTGTTTTAAGAATTATGCATGATATAAATTATATTTACATTATTTGGAAAGTAGTGAAGCAGAGCCCAATATTCACTAGTTGAGTGAGGTAAGAATAATGTTTGTATTAGTTTCTCAAATAATCCACTAACATTCTTCTACTTTACCTGGGAGAACACTCCATAAAACTGAAAGATTTGCTACAGATTTTGTTATTTCAACTTTTGAACTCACAATCAAGTTGAAATATTTACCAGTTATGAATTCAGTTATGTAAATTATATGGAAGAGAGTCATTAATTGGTGCACAATGATGTGTTTGTTTTTAAAAGACGCTCTAGGAAAATGACTTGGCTTTATATTGCTTATAGAATAAAGCATGAAGTAGAAAAGTAAATAGTAATTGTCTTGATCTCTCTATAAACCACAAACAAAGGAGATTGAAACAGGAACATACATAAATAATTCCTTTTATCTCCTCAATATGATGTTTGCTCCTTACCCTTCCACAAGTTGATGGTAATAAGGAAAAACAGAGAGAAGTGCAGTGTGTGGTGATTCTTCTGGTTTTGTCCTTGGAACTAAAAATCTGGTGCTGCTAATCTGAGTGTAGGTTGCAACAACCTACCCGGATATTTCTCTAGTCAGTGCAGGCATAATCTAAAAATTCTATTGTATTTTGAACTACTTCTTCATTAGGTTCAGCAAAGTACTTAGGTATTATAGATACTCTAGATTTTAAATGGGTAATAGAGACTGCAATAAACAATTTTAATGCAGGATTGACCTGAGAAATAGGAAGCCTGAAGACCCTATAAACACTGAAAAAATGAATTCATAGTTAGAAATTTTCACACAGGGGCACCTGGGTGGCTCAGTGGGTTAAGCCTCTGCCTTTGGCTCAGGTCGTGATTCCAGGGTCCTGGGATCGAGCCCCATATTGGTCTCTCTCTCAGCGGGGAGCCTGCTTCCTCTTCTCTCTCTGCCTGCCTGTCTGCCTACTTGTGATCTCTCTCTGTCAAATAAATAAATAAAAGAAAAGAAAAGAAAAAGAAAAAAAAAAAAGAAACTTTCACACAAAGGAAACTTCAGGTCCAGATGCCTATACTGGTGAATTCTATAAAACATCTGACAAAGAAATTTGGCAAATCCTACACAAACATTTTTAGAAAACAGAGGAGGGAAATAAATGATTTCTTTTATGGAAACTGATGATAAATTTTCCACCAGTAAAAATGAATATCCCTTAAAACCCTTCCAGACATACAATTAAAATGGAAGATCATTTCACAAAAGCTCTCTGCTTCCACCAAACACCAATGACTATTAAAACTATTAGGCTTCTATGGAAGATGAAGAAAAGAGATCTAGGTGCTACAAATATAAGAGGCAAATAAAATGGACAGTGCAATGTAAGTGAAAAAGCAGAGCCTAGAGAGGCAAACATATACCAAACAAACACCAGGTGGACATTCCCCCACTATCTGCACCAGATCTATGTATCTATGCATCATCTAACCTCCACAGAAAACTGTTCATCAGTTTCTGATAAACTTATATATATACTTACCATGCAAAGCTGAGAATTTCATCCGAGGAATTTATCCACAGTGATGAAAACCTACGTGCATATAAGAACATGTGCAAAGACTTCACAGGAGCTTTATTCGTGATAGCCAAAAACTTGGAAAACTTACATCAGCATGTAAGTAGACAAGTGGTGATCGAGCCATACAATGGGATACTATTCAGCAATAAAAATTAATGCACTATTGATACAAATAATGACATGGACAATAACACTGAGCTGCAGAACCCAGATACAAATATATTTTCTGTAATTCTGATCATATGACATTTAGAAAAAATGTTTATTAAATCTAGGGTAATAGAAAGCAGATCATGCTTGCCTGAGACAGATGGTGTTAGATCCAATGATTACCAAAGGGATCAAGATAACTCTTTGGGACAACAAACAGTTCTATATCTTGGTTTTGGGTGGATACATGGATTTACATACTTGTGAAAATTCATCAAACTATACACTGAATATTATTTTGTTTTATAGTAGGTAAGGACAACTAACTACCACCATTGATCTTTTTTTTTTCTTTTCAGCATAACAGAATTCATAGTTTTTGCACCACACCCAGTGCTCCATGCAATGCGTGGCCTCCATAATACCCATCACCTGGCTCCCCCAACCTCCCACCCCCAACCCCTTCAAAACCCTCAGGTTGTTTTTCAGAGTCCATAGTCTCTCATGGTTCATCTCCCCCTCCAATTTCCCTCCACTCCCTTCTCCTCTCCATCTCCCCATGTCCTCCGTGTTATTTGTTATGCTCCGCAAATAAGTGAAACCATATGATAATTGACTCTCTCTGCTTGACTTATTTCACTCAGCATAATCTCTTCC